>JAHPZR010004880.1:15000-35000 GCA_019787425.1 Platygyra sinensis
CAGCCCTTTCCGTTGTAAAAAAAAAATAAACAGCTCAGTTTATCATTTTATCCCATTACAATGGTTTGAGTGGTTTTGTTCTCTTATGGCGAAAAATTGAAAAGTTGTTTACATACCTTCTTACAGGTACACGGCGTGCAGAGCTTCTTGTTTCGCGATTAAACTATAGAGTGTGTGCATTGTCACGCAATAAAAAATAAAATCAAAAACCATCCAGTGGATAAAGTCAAGAAATTGTGATATCGTAGACGATAAATAAAGAAGACAGCTCTCCACGTTTAAGGTGTGTGTGCTGTCCGAATGTTGAGATATTCGTCGAAATGTTTCGCGCAAAATTACGAGATAAATGTATATTTTTCAACAAACGTTATCTTAGCTTTATGTCACGCACAGCGATAACTTCGAAATTCAAAATGCGTTGGTTTCCAAACGAAGGACGCTATTGAGCTGGAAAGTTGTATACAGGTATAAATTTAGTATCTCTTATGTCTGATAAGGATAAAACCTTTAGCGGCTCTTTCGTTTAGTGTTGAGAATTTGATGACGTCACCTTGCACACGGGAGAGTTGAAAAGACTGACCCCCGCTCCGTGGACTACCCACTGACCCCCACTCCTAGGACTACCCTACGGACTACTCCGCGGACTACCCTACGGACTACCCTACGGACTACCCTGAAAAAACAACCAAATTTACTTTAACAGGCCAAAGAGACACAAGAAACCTACCTGCTCCCCCTACATGATCATAAAAACAGCCGCCATTTTCTTTTCACCGACTTCCTCGACCCAGTTCTTTTTTTTCATTTTCACCCCATTCTTCATCAGCCACATGCTAAAACGCCGTTTCCTGGATGGACTGTACATGTTGAATACTTTCATTTTAATCTGCTTCAAGTGTTTGCCATATCGACATTGACATTTGCTGAAGAGAAACTCTTTTGAACCTTCATTACATCTGGAGAATTAGAGATCATCGAAGATGACACCCCTACATTACAAACAGGTGAACGAGATCATCGAAGATGACACCCTACATTACAAACAGGTGAACTAAATTAATTTTATACTTTTTATCAAATGTCAATGTCGATGGCAAACACTTGAAGCAGATTAAAGAGATCGATATTCAATAGTGCCAGGGGCCCTGGAGCTGTATAGTGCGTTCTGATCAAAACACCGTTTTTGTTGGTGGCCGATGAAGAAATGGGGCTAAAATGAAAAAAGACTGGGTCGAAGAAGTCGGTGAGAAGAAAATGGCGGCTGTTTTTATGATCACGTAGATACAGCAGGAAGGCTTCTTGTGGCTCTTTGCCCTGTTAAAGTAAATTTGGTTGTTTATTTAGGGTATACGTAGTCCATGGGGGTAGTCCGTGGGGTAGTCCGCGGAGTAGTCCGTAGGATAGTCCGTGGAGTGGGGGTCAGTGGGTAGTCCGCGGAGCGGGAGTCAGTCTTTTCAACTCTCCCCCTTGCACACACTCTATACATTTACACGTAAGGGCCAAAGCACACAAGATCATTCCGAGATCCTTGCAATAATTTTTGTGTTAAGACTCAAGAAGAAAGGGAAAAATATGAAATGAGGTATTATCTGGCTACAACATTTTTGAGTCGATATGAAAATCAAATATGGCTGGGAAGTTAATATTTCTGGTTAATGCTCTCACATCATTAGTGTAATCGAAAAAAAAAGCTAGAACACACACAAAAAAAAAAAAAAACAGAAAAAAAATTTACTGAAATCAAATTCGTCCACTGGTATTTAAGTCCAATCCTTGGTCAATGAAAATTACAGGCAGTGTGATTCGGGTTAAACGTGACCTGAGTTTTTATTTAACATGTCAGACTCAAATACAGGTCGCTGGCAAGGCAGAAGTCGATTATTTTATTAAGCTTTTTTTTGCGTATTCCTTATTGCAGTCTGCTTGCAGCCGGTTTTTTCTCTAAGATTAAGGGTCACTTAGACGCCCGGGCTTAGACGAGTGTTTAGTCATCGAGAGCACAAAAGAGCGGTTTGGCGGTATGGGAAGAAGTCTCGTCCTATTCTCCTTTAGGCTAAATCGTCTCTCCTCATAATCCCTACTGAAATTTTAGAGAGAAAAACAGACTGCCAGCAGTCTGCATGTCCTTATTGTAATCCATGAAACACTTTCGCTTAAGTGCGTTGGATCTAAACGCGTCAAGTGACCGAAGATTTCCTAGCTAAAACTGGGTAATATATAAAAAAAATTCCCCAATTTTCAAATCGCGCGTGCTGCTAAAAATGTTTGAAGGGTAATAAACACGATAGCCTCCATTTGGGGCGAAAATATGCTTGGATATTTGCCTTGGATATTATCTGTTCCTCGAGGCTCAGTTTTCCCCGAGCTACGCTCTCGGAAAACTGTTCGCTTCTCGAAAAAGATAATGCCCGCGGACAAATATCCTAGCATATTTTCGCGCCATGCAAATGGAGGCAATTATCTATTTATTAATAATTTTTTCAGGAACCAGATTGTAGCAAGTTCCGATCTAAGAAGCGAGAAAAGAACTCCTCGGGGAATAGGCCATTTCAAACTTACCTTTTACATCTGTGTCAAAACCAATCTTTACTGTACCCTCTCATATTCCTAGTAAGTTACTCAACACACGCACAACGCAAAATTTACTACAGATCCATTCCGCGAATTTCAAGCTTTTTTCATTTACAAGATGTCACTAGTTTATTTTGTCTAGCATGCTTTGCCATCAAGTAATGCATGGTAATGCAAGTCAAACAAACACGTTGAGACTTTTTATTAGTTATTTCAAATGCACACGTCTCACTTTAGTTCAGATCCTGAATTCGCCCATCCCCGCGCTACAAACATGCTTTGAAGGAGACATTTGCCTCATCAGCACAAAAGATGTACAGTTTCTGATGGAGCTACAAAAACAGCATTCATTCAGCATTCATTAGAAAATATGACAGGGCTGTAGCTAGTAACAGGCAAATCGAGGCCCTTTCCTCAGTTATTTTTTTCCTTTTTTATTGTTTGTAGTCATCAATAAGCACCCTTAATTAATACCCAAGAAGAGAATTAATTATAAAGCTCGTCGCGGCGCTTTTTCCATCCAGAAATTTTGCTGTTTTTGAAAGCCAATTTCTCCTCGAATATCATCCAACGAGCCACAAATTCATCAATTATTTTGTAGTCCATTTGTGTCTGGCGTGATGCCAGTCTTATGTTAATGAGGGAAACTGTAAACAGTGACGTTGGCAAAGGGAGGTGAAACCAGGGGGGAGGGGAGGTTCAGGGACTGGACATGTCTCACTTAAGAAAGAAAGAGTGAACCAGAATTAATGATCATGCAACCTTCGCGCTCGTTGATTCCTCGTTTTTCTTGTTTGCTGCAACATATTCAGGATAGTCGATATATCCATCAGAATCTAAGTCGTCCATGCTTAAAATCTGATCCACCGTTTTCGCATTCGCTTCTTCTGAAGTGGACTCCTTGTCAGTTATTCCAGACTCGTTCTGATAGTGGCTTATAGCGTGCATGATTTCAAGACCGTCCAGTTTTCTATTGCCGTCGTAATCGTGGAGCCTGAAATAGTGAAACATCAGGTCTTCATCGCTCATTTGGTCTTCTGTCAAGTCTATCTCCTCTTTTAGATGCTCTTTGATGTGACTAAAAGAAAACATTGACATCATTATAACATTGTTTCAGACCTTTTTGAAAACCTATTTTGGACGTTGGCAAACTGACATAGACCTGAGCGAATGTGGTCTGACAAAATTAAAAAAGAATTTAAACCAGCTTAACAGGCAAGTTTAATTTTGGGGACTAATTGACTCGTCTGGAGGCTAATCGACGTTAAAGCCAGTGGATGACCAGTTACCTTATCCACTTGCTGAATTGTCAAGCGCTGATCTGTCAAGAACTATGGTTGACACAACGGGTTGATTTCGACAAATCAACCGTCTAGTTTCCAAATGCTGGGCGAAATTTCAAAAGGAGAACCGTCGTTTTCAATTCAGGTAGACACTAATTCGACCTGGAATCAGTGGATGAAGAGCCACTTCGTGGAAATGCCACTGCAAATTCCGTTATTATTATTATTATTATTATCATTATCATTATCATTATCATTATCATTATCATTATCATTATCATTATCATTATCATTATCATTATCATTATCATTATCATTATCATTATCATTATCATTATCATTATCATTATCATTATCATTATTATTATTATTATTATTATTACTGAATTTTGAAGTCTTGAAACTTCCTTCCGGCATTGCCCCTTTATTCGCCATTCAAATTTTCAGCGCAGAAGGAAAATAAGACAATAACAAATTTAAAAGTGAAGAATGATCATCGCTGTGGATTTTCCAATTGAGTAAATGGAAAGAAGAAGCCGAAAAAAAAAGTCAGGGCTGTTTACGGGAAGCGTTTTTCTTCAACTTGTCTCGCAACATTGCTCCATTGCAAGTTGAAACCCTCTGTTGCGGGTATTACCACGTTTGTGACCAAATTGTCTCGCAACAAAATACAGTGTTGCAAGTTTGCGGAATTTACACGTACATTTGGTCAATCGTGTGTAATTAAAGATGGCTCCTTCTTTCATATAATTCAGTTAGTGTTTCGACGAACTTTCACTTTGACTTCTGGCCGTCATTTTCTTCTTAATTTTCCGTGCCAGCAAACGGAGTTATCTCAGTATGAAGCTGTTTCGTTTCAGATAGCTAAACGAAAAGCTTGTTTTGAAGGGATAAGCAAGGTGTCCCAAAGACTATGATAGCCCTCGAGGTCTTTGTACAGAGCAAATTGATGACTTTAATTTCCGATAGTTACTGGTCTACTTCGAATTCAGGCTGTCTTCACAGTCCGCCATGTTTTTTTATTTGCTGTGTTGCTGGGCTTTGCGAAAGCCAATCAAAAGCGTTGAATTCAAATTTGTTGCGATCATGCGAGACAAGTTGAAGCTTCAGCGGTAATAATACGAGCAACAAACTTAAAATTTGTTGCAGAAAGTAGAACTCGAGTCTACTTTGCGCAACATGTTGCCTCAACTTGCAACACTGTATTTTGTAGCGAGACAAGTTGGTCACAAACGTGGTAATACGCGCAAGAGAGGGTTTCAACTTATAATGCAACAATGTTGCGATACAAGTTGAAGAAAAATGTTGCCCGTATTACTGGACCTTAAATCAGAAACTTTACTGCGATGATCATTCTTCACTTTCACTGATAAAACGGCAGTTCAAATATAAACTATTTCACATATACTTCACATAACATATACATCATTTCTCACATCGCGTAGAAATTAATCTTCGAGCAAATGTTGACGAAGGAAAAATACGATTTTTTTCGCATAATTTGACTTCCGATTCAAAAGTATCGACCATTTTATGTTATTTTATCACAACAGCTATTTTTACTCATTAGCTCCCAATCTAGATTAAATTGACCCTTGTGATACGCATGTAGGACGCGACTTACATCCCTTTCGGTCGCCGACGTTTATAACTTTTTGTTTTCACGCGCGCGACTCGCACTTCCCGTATCTCGTTACACGTTTCGCGCTTCTCACTTCACGCCTCGCTTGTCGACAATATTAAATTATGATGTAAAATTACAAGGCAGGTGCACTTTACTGTAGTTTTGAATAATAACAAAAATATATTTATATATCTCCTCGATTGTATGTAAAGAGAAGTATTCTGAATGTATTTTAAGTGCAATTTTCGAGGCTAAAAGTTGCCACTTTATAAAAAAGTTCATCAGAGCAAAAAGTTACAATGACCTAGAGTTAAAAAATTTTGTTCGAGTTAGCCCTTGATATTAGCTACAGCAGATGAGATTAGGAGAATCTATGGTAAAACTGCCTTTTATTTCGCCCGGGTTCATCAAAAAGCTCGAACTTGGCGTCGTTCGATTCAATAAACAGGGAATTATGCATAAATTCGAAAAATTTTATTTCTACTTTGTATATAATTCTCTCTCTCCGGTCGACAAACATCGGTTACCACACAGCGAAAATGATACAAGCTGACAGCTATGTTTACAGCTTTGGCCTCCATGGTTCTGATAACATGCCGTTAAGGACCGAAAACCCGGCATGATTCTCAATGCATTCACGGTCTTTGAGCTGTTATTAAAAACCTGCACATCAAACAGACCATCAGACTAATATAAATTCACTTACTCTCTATCATGCGTCACCTTGGCATCGTGTAGGGCTGACTTGGGTTCTTCGGCAATGAGTGATGAGGTGAAAAGAGCGAGTGAGAAAACACACACGCTGACGAAGTCTGGAACTAAAACCATTTTTCTTTTCTTCTTTGCGTTCGCTGAGAGCCGTTTCTTCAGGATTATACGCCAGTCGCTTATAAAATTCACTTATCAATATGGTAATATACGCCGTATTAAATTAGTTTCCACACCAGTGAACAAAAATTGTAATTCGTTGTCTAATCTTGAACTCTAAGTGCTTACGTGTGGTTACTCAATTGGTAGGTTTTACAAAAAGAACAATGGGTAATTTCCTCGTTTCAGTGCGGGTGAATCCATGTGAAAGCATTATCACTATGTCTTTCTTCATCAAACTTTGAATTTGCATACGGAGAAAACTAGAAAAAGTTTAGCACTTCACAAAATTTCCTTCCTGTAAAGTTGTGAAAGCCAGTACAGAAGGTTATGTTGGCCCTAACATGTTTTCGTTTCACAGCGCATATTTTTTTGATGTGTTTATTCTGGAAATTTGGAAAACGCTGCTCGTTTGAAACGGAGACTTCTGAAACGGTTCTTTAAGTGAAGATTACTCAAAAACACGGCCATATCGCTTGGGTGAAGGCGATAGAGTGCAAACGAAGACAGACAGCGATTTTTTACGGCAAGGAGGACGGGAACAAAGCTTCCTTAACCCAATAACCCCTTCCTGAAAGTAAGAAGCCAGTCTCTTTTCCAAAAATTAATATGTTAGACAGTAACATCCTTGACTATTAGTAAATAAGCTGAACTTTCATAATATTGATAACGAAGTCTCTGAACGAAACTACGCCCCAGGGGTAAGGGTTAGCAAACAAACACCACTTAGAAATTCAAAAAGTTCATTACATTATTTATTGAGATATTTTACAGAGGCTTTGAAGTTGATGACATAACTAATACTGGACATGACTGTTGAACAGGCGACTGTGTACCTGAAATACACACATACAAAAAGAAGTTTTAATAAAAATCAAGTGTTGTGTATTTTCCATCTAGGCTGCGTGCGGAAGAGGAGGTGCAAAGGGGATGAGGTGATGGGCTATTGTGACTGAGTGAATACTTTATTTACCCTCGGATTTTAGAGTAGCCTAATGGTAGCTAATATCTCCGAGCATTTCCCACCCAACCCTTACTATAACAACCAAGGCCAGACTACAACACCGGGAACTTCATGCCCTACTCTTTACGATACGCGTGAGGTTTCTTTTACGTCCCCTGCTTACCATAACATCGAAGATGGAGGAGACGGCGCCTACGGTTTATAGTCCTTATCCGAGAAGACCTGAACGTCTAACCATTTGCAGATATAATTACAAAGGCAGCACATTCTCCTCAGTTATTTTAAGACCCTGAGTGTTGGTCCGGTCTGGGGCTCGAACCCTCGACCTCTCCCACGGCACTCCGGCGCTCTACCAACTGAGCTAACCAGGCGGCGCTATTATGGTTGTGCAGTTTATGGAAGAGGGGCGGGGTACTTTTTGCGAGCAGGAGGAGGGGGGGGGGGGGGGGGATGAGATTTCTGTTTTAAATTTTGTATTTTCAGTCCTTTAGATGAGGTTGACAACTTTTTTAAAAGTTGACACTGGATAACATTGGTATTCTGGAGGGTTGTATACCATGGTTACACCCAAACACCTCCATCACTGTTATATTTAATTGTTTCCCAAACGTCTCCTCACCCCCACCCCTCGCATTCAACCCTCAGCCCGAGGTCCAAAGTCGCGTCAACTCAACACCACATGTCTGATAATCAGAATTGGGGAAATCTTCAGGAAATCTTTTCAACCTTGAAAATTCTTAGGAAAGCGAGCAACAGGAGTTGTAAGAAGATTTAAAACAGCGATTTTTGGAAATCTCTTCCTGGTTGTCCAGAGAGAGTTACCATGCAGTAAAGTGTAATGTCACAGAACAGCTCAGTGAACATACAAGGACCCCAGGTGGAGCTTGACCACCTGAATCTGTACCTTTGGGTACTAACACTTGATTTACTAAATTCTCTGACAGTAAAGTTACAATGTAGGAAAGTTACCCACCAAAGATATTGTAAATGGGGATGATCCACAAATCCAAAGACAGGAGCCGCCAGTGAACAGCCAACAAGAGCTAATTGTAAAACAGTGTTGGCCTTAAAGCAAAACAAAAGATGAATAGCATGTAAAAAATTTGTCCACCTCCAGCTGTTGAACATTTCTCACTAATTACATACAGTTGTTTTTAGGAGTTCGCAGTCCTAAAGCAGTGTAAAAGTGCATGCAATAATGTCAAAACGTATTATGGGGGTTTACTGTTGATTGCTTGAAGCTCAAGGTGCTGACTTCAGCTTGATAAAAGGAAACAGCACAAACATGTGCATGATAGATCATGAACCTCAACCAAGCAAAGCTAAGATGTTACTACCGATAACACCAGTCAGTATTGTCATACATATATTTACTCTCTTGCACTAAACATTGCTCTCACCAAGTAGATGCAACATAAAAGTTAATATGTAAAAGCAAAAAAAAGCCACTTCACTGTGGACTGATCACAAATGTTTGTCTTATTGGCCCGCATGATTGGATAAACCTAGTATTGATATGAAGGGAACATTGATGTCCATTTCAGGTCACGAGCCATGAGACCAGGGCTGGGAGGACTTCTATATGAAAAAGGTCAGAGATGCTCGTCATCTTGCTTAGGGACATAAATCAAGGATTCTGGTCTCACTTAGGGTGTTCATGATGAAATTCCACTATTTGTGGCTCTCAATTGAAAGTATCTTTTAGGCTGCCCTCAAAAACCATAGTTAATAGAGGGGAATAAAAATAAAATACAAATAAAAAAATAAAAATTATTACTTATATAGCACAAAATACATGTGGATATGATCTCATGCACTGTACAATAAGACTAAGCAAAATAAAATATAAAAACGAACTATAAAAGGCTAAAAATATACAATTTGACTAACTAAAAATAAAAATGAACTATAAAAGCAAACCTGAGAATGCCTGTCTAAAAAGGTGTGTCTTAAGAAGTGTTTTATGAAACTCAACAAAGTTCTTTGTTGTACGTTCTTGTTCCCTTTGTTGGCCTTGACTGTGCGCAAAACACTCTACCGGCAGTTGTTTACTTCTTACTGAGGGAACTAACCAATAGAAATGTGTTGGTTACCCAATTCATGCATAGTGTATGAGTGCAAAACTAAAGACTGTGCACAGTCATGGACCTTCCAACATAAATCCTGACATCTTTGTTTGCTCCTTTGATGTTTGCTGGGATTCATAACCAGTCCCCTATGTTAACTATGTAAAAACATAATAATAATAATAATAAAAAACTCTTACTTCCGTTTTTGGGCAAACTTTAGTTACGCCAGTCTGCCTAGTTTGGTCTATTAGGGCAGGCTCGTTCCTGAACAGCAGCTGATAATAGAGCCTACTCCATTTTAATTGTATCCTTTGGAGGTCAACAAAGCTTGAGCCACGCCCAGATTGGTCTCTTTAGGGGTTCAACTCAAATTTTCCGACAAACATCCAGGACCCTTTTATATGGGACTGCCCTCACTGGGCCACGAGAATGGCTGACTTCAACTCACCTTGCCAAGTAGGTTGGGTCGTAACTCCACTGTGGGAAAGTTAAAATCAAAATATCTTGAAATTGTTTTCTGCACACAAAGAGAAATAAATTAGATCACATATTGAGGACATATGCATAACAGTTCTAAACACTACCTGTCCACCAAAATGCAGTTTAACGAAACTACATGACACAGAAGGATACCAGAGTTCCTTACATGCAGTAGTTTCAACTGAGTATCAAAAGTTGCCAGCTGTAGCTTACTTTAGTAGCTGATTGGCTTTATTGTCCAGTGGTGAACAAAATTCTATACATACAACCTGTTACAATAACAGTAAGAACCAATATACTCCAAAATTTAACCAACCAGACACATTTCACAATATACTGTACCAAAATCGATTTTTAATTGCTTTTCAAAGTTCTTCTCATTCAACTGACAGAGTACATTTCAATTCCCCTGTTAAGAAGGAAGAGGGGCTTTGATAGAAGCTAAAAAATAATTTTCAGAGTTAATTTACTACAGCAACTGTACATTTTTAATGCTTCAGGTAGCAACTCGCAAGGTCTTACATAAATGGCTTGATTAAACTTTGAGAGAACAATAAAACAAACAACATATTGAAACAATGCCTCTAGCCCCAAAACAATTATAACTACAGTTGCTACATTGTAACGACAAATAAAATTGCAAGCTTATGAGAGCTGCTACACATCTGATTTCAATTGAATGATTCAATTTTCTGTATCTGTCGAAATCAACTAGACTTACTGGTGATGGAAGAGACTTGTATCTGAAGTAGAATGCACAGCTGACCAGCACAGCATCTCGGCTCAAAATCAATGCAGTCAGAGCAACTACAAAAAAGGAGAGACATGGATGGAACAGAATTCTCCAGAATTTCCAAAAAGGGGGCAACATATTACAAAGTATATCCAAATTTTCAGAAATTTCTTACCGTAAATTTCCATTACATTTGACTTTCTTATCAAGATTTCTTATCAAATAGTTTGCATTTCAGAAGTTCCAAAATTTTTGATTGAATGGAAAGTAATCTTGTTTTTCTAAGTGACCACAATATTAAAATTATAAACCTCACTTGTCACTCCACAATGCTACAGCTTAACACTCTACATTAATTGAGAAAAAAAATTAGAATTTCTTAGAATTTCACACCCTTTCAAAATGACCCTAACCATGGGAAATTCCAACAACCTCTTTGGGGATGGGTAATTTTTTTTCAGGAGCCACAAACTGTTCTAACTAAAACGTTTACTCTCTTAAATTCCTCAGTTATTTGCATCAGTTCACCACTACACAGTGGTAATCACTCTAGTATCTATTGCAGCTGTATTTACCAGGTAAAAGAGACACCACTGTAAGAGAAACAGTCACCACTGACATCAAAATCTTGTCAGCAAATGGATCTAGGACTGTTCCTAATACTGACTTCTGGTTTGCAAAATTTCTTGCTATGAATCCATCAAGCTAAAACATGAACAGAAAAGTGAGTATTAGTTATAATAAAATACAACAAGACCCAGCAAAATCTGAATACAAGTTGCACTTCTAGCATGAGAGTCCTGTATCTCAGTGCTGGTGGTCAGGTCACTATGTTGTAGAGTTGGACAATGCACTTAACCCATTAATGCCCAAGGGGTCTCCCTTTGACGAGTAAAATCGTCTGGCGTTAGACAGAGTAAAATCTATAAGTCACTATTGGGCATTAAAGGGTTAAAGGAGATAGTTTATTAACCCTTTAATGCCCAAGGGGTCTCCCTTTGACGAGTAAAATCGTCTGGCGTTAGACAGAGTAAAATCTATAAGTCACTATTGGGCATTAAAGGGTTAAAGGAGATAGTTTATTAACCCTTTAATGCCCAAGGGGTCTCCCTTTGACGAGTAAAATCGTCTGGCGTTAGACAGAGTAAAATCTATAAGTCACTATTGGGCATTAAAGGGTTAAAGGAGATAGTTTATTAACCCTTTAATGCCCAAGGGGTCTCCCTTTGACGAGTAAAATCGTCTGGCGTTAGACAGAGTAAAATCTATAAGTCACTATTGGGCATTAAAGGGTTAAAGGAGATAGTTTATTAACCCTTTAATGCCCAAGGGGTCTCCCTTTGACGAGTAAAATCGTCTGGCGTTAGACAGAGTAAAATCTATAAGTCACTATTGGGCATTAAAGGGTTAAAGGAGATAGTTTATTAACCCTTTAATGCCCAAGGGGTCTCCCTTTGACGAGTAAAATCGTCTGGCGTTAGACAGAGTAAAATCTATAAGTCACTATTGGGCATTAAAGGGTTAAAGGAGATAGTTTATTAACCCTTTAATGCCCAAGGGGTCTCCCTTTGACGAGTAAAATCATCTGGCGTTAGACAGAGTAAAATCTATAAGTCACTATTGGGCATTAAAGGGTTAAAGGAGATAGTTTAATGCCCAAGGGGTCTCCCTTTGACGAGTAAAATCGTCTGACGTTAGACAGAGTAAAATCTATAAGTCACTATTGGGCATTAAAGGGTTAACTCAGTAGCACACTGCCTCTCTCCACCTAGGAGAATGGCTGAAAACTGCTGAGGTAGCCTGGTTAATGTGTACCTGCCACCTCATGTAACTTATGTGTAGGCAAGTGTCTGATGCCTGGAGGTCAGAAGCTTTGATCTCTCAGTGCTCACACCTTTGGACCAGTTTACCACACCAACTAAAACATTTTAACCTCTTACTACGGGAGTACAAGGGCTGCACTGGGGAACATTGGCCTAAGGTTATGGTAGTACAAACCAAGCACAGCTCACTCCATACAAAATGCTAGGTTAGAGAGTGGTTTATTGTAATTAAAAACAATATATGGTGTTTAAAAGTGCAGTTGTACCTTACCATATCTGTGAGACCTGCAACACCAAACAGAGCTAAAGAGCTGGTATAGTCCTCTGTCACTATCAGGTAACCAAGAACTGGTGTTGCCAATATTCTAAGAGTGGACAGCAGGTTTGGTATTGTGAAAATGTCCTCTTTCTTCAAAACATAAAATTCTGAAGTCAATAATTGAAGTCAAGAATGCTGCACAGTTTTGGAAAGTGTTTGAAGTCAGTCTACCTGACACACCCATGATAGTAATTTTTTAGTATCTTTCCTAGGATACCTCAAATAGTCATCCAGTTTGGTTACGTATCTCTTACCAACCTCGTTCCCAGGGTTTCTCATCTTACCGCCCCTGGAGCAGAGACTTAAGAACTGGACATTCTGCAATATGCAAACAAGCTTTAAATAAAAAGCTTTATCGACTTTTGCATCAATCGATTCTGTTCCATCACATGAGCGCGGTCCGTTTTTCCCACATCCCATTAACTTTCGGCTGAAATATCCCGTAATATCCCATTACTTTCAGTTACAAAATTAACAATTTCATAAATGATACCTGGGAGGTCAGATCTAAATATCTCATATCTATATTCATTCATTTTTTCCAAATGTCCCATAATTGCTGCATTGATATCCTGTATACCACAACCCCTAATAGGCCTAGGGCCTCTCAATTTAAAAAATAAATCTGTTAAAAGTACCTATTATCTCGTTGAATCTAGTATGTGGGGTCTGTGGTCCCAAGGGGTGGAAATTTGACTTATAATGAAGACCCAAGAGTGGGGAAATTAATCGACATTTGAAAACCTGAAAATTCTAAATTTCCCCTGGGTTGCCCGACGCACCCCAACCCCCTCCATCCACCCAGCCATACTGGGGCAGACCATTGATAGGTGCATTATATACAGTGTATGTATTCATTTGATTTCCGCTTCTTAATCAATGTACCAAGTTCTGCAGTGAGCCTACTCACCATTTCTTTCATTTTTTCGAGCTTCGCCTTTATTTTTCCAGTCCCTGGTTTTGTTTGGTTGAATTCTGCCCTGCCACGCTGAAAGTGAAACGCTGTGGATCGATGTGCTGATCTGAAAGGTCCTGAACCTCGCTGCCACAGAATGCCTCCGGAAATGCGATCTTCAGAAGAGAAACGATACCCAAGAAAGCTGACGCTAGAGATGAAGGCAGCAGGAATATTGCACTTAAATTTTGATGTTACGAAGTTAGGACCAAAATATTTTTTTAGCGCTGAACTTAGGCGGAGTGTCTTGCAACTTCTGCAGACACCCGCCATCTTGAACCCTTTAGTCACCATTCCTCTCCGTCGAAAACCAATACAACGCGGTAGACTGGGTATGAGGACAAAAAATGTTCAAGATGGCGTCTGGAGGAGGTATTATCAAAGGAGTCAAAGGTTTTTTCCAAAAACCAGCCATCAAAACCGTCGTGCAAACCCTGTTTCCGGATCCTATGGCGAACTTCAAATATTCAGAAGTTTTGTGGAACTTTAGAAATAAGGAAACCTTGGAGCAATGGACTCTTATCACAGATGAGCAGTTTGGTGGTAAATCTACAGCAGAGTTTGTACGAAGTCCAGGCGGTAAAGCTGTGTTTAAAGGGAATATTTCTACTGAATTACCAGCAGCCACGAATGTTAAATACAGCGGTATGTGCTCTATCAGATCACAGCCACAAAGGGTAAGTTCTATGGCCTTGTATGGCGCATCTAGTACTGTATGCCGTATTTAAGCTCAAGGTTACATAATTTTCGAGATCAGGGTACAAAATGAAAATCACCCGAGTGGGGGCCTGGGCTGCTCTAGTGTAATTTTGAGCAATGAGTGGTTTCTGTTTTCTCAACATGCATCTCTCAGTCGATTTTAAACAATGAAAATTAATGTACCCGGGGGTGCACATTGTTATTGGGACATTCCATTTATCTTTCCACACACCCCCTGTGGAAGGCAACCTCTGACATATAGCCTGCATTGCAGCCAGACGTGTCATGTAATCTCCGGTGTAGCGGCGGTTTTGTCTGGCTGTGATGCAGGCTACTGCCATAGGGCCTGTCAGAATATTTCTTACAAAGAAGCTGAGAAAATTTTGACCCTCGCAGATGCAAGCTTTAAAGGTTCTGACAACAATGAACAAGGTTGTGGGAATCTATCCCTCCACCCCCAGATGCAGAAAATTTTTGGAACATCCCATTGTTATGGTGGACTTCCACTGATTGAGTCTATACATTTATTGTCCCATTCTTCTCAACCAAAGCATTTACCATGGTGCATGTGCTTGTAACTCTCTACTAACGTCTTGTTGTTAGGGGGAACTTCACCTTAACTGTCACAATGTAGACCGTGGAAGTTAACCACTCCATACATGGGAGGGTTACCATTTTTGTCGTTTTGCAGTAACAAAAGAAAATAAGAATTTCCTCTGGGGTGGTATGAGTGTAAGCTAGACAGTGCTTTAAAGAAAACATTTTTCATACATCAACTTAAATTGTGTCTGTCTTTTTTTTTTGTTAACCAGGATAGGAGAGGAGATGTGATGGCAAATGAAGTAGCCGATTATGATGGTATTGTTGTAAGATTAAGAGGAGATGGTAGAACCTATACACTTAATGTTCAGACAAAAGGCATCAGGGATGACGATATACACCAGTCATTTTTTCACACAAGAGGAGGACCATACTGGGAGATTGTGAGGGTAAGATAGACCACATTTATATGCTGTAAGAGAATCACAGGGCTGCAAATAACTATTTTTTAAAGGCATATGTCTGATAATGTCGCTGTGATGCTTTGGCTGAACACAGTGGATACGGCATGTGATGTGACATCATTCTTTTTATCCCATTAAACACTTTTGATTCTTAATAAGGGGACTTAGATTTGAGTGTGAGTAGAAGATTGAGTACATGTAAGACTTTTCAATTCTAGTTTGTAGGCTTCACATTATCATGTCACTTATACTGTACCCATCTCATCTCATGAGCTACAGCTGTATCTATCTCTATGTAAAACCAAGGTTAACAGGAAGAACAAGGGCCCACTACCGGTAATTCAAAAGTGATACTTTTAAGGCCCCTTTTGCTAAAATACACAACCACATACATGTAAGGAGCAAATATATATATATTGAGAACCTTGGAATGTGGCTTGTTTGCTTAATGTAGTTGTCGATTAATCTGAAAAATACATGAAAAGAAAAGAAGAAATGTTGGCTGATCATAGTGTCAGGCTATAGCTGGGATGTTTTTGCTAGCCAATTTCAGTCAGCCATTTTCTGATGACTGACTGACATTACTTGTACTGAATTTGTCTTAGTGAGTGGCTAATGTAGCTGGGTTAACTAGATTTCTTTGGTCACTATACTTTCCATCCAGTGATTTTTGATGCCATTCATCACCAGCTAGTCAGCTAACAAAAAGCTAAAATCACTCTTACCTGTATCAACCCAATAACATTTTTCCATGACGTAGTTATGTCTAATTTCTAACCCACTGAATTTACACATCTCTTGACAGCTGCCATTCACAAAGTTTGTTCTAACCAATGCGGGATACTTACAAGATCAACAAATGTATTTTCCAAGAATACGCACCATTGGCTTCACATTAGCAGACCACAACACTGGTCCGTTTCACCTGGAAATTGACTATATTAAACTGGTCATGTTTATGTACCAGCCTAAACATTTCAAATATCACTATCAAAGCAAAGCTTAATGAGTATTTTATAGGTCAGTTACAAAGAGCACCCAACGCATCATTTGTTTGGAAGTCTTTCAATCCCCTCGTATTTCCTTAAGAGAATTATCGCTCTGGGCCGGGTTGTTCGAGAGCCGGTTAACGTTAACCCAGGGTTAAATGTTAACTGAAGCACTTCGTTTTCTTGTTTAAAAATGTTTTTCACCTCTAATGTTTGGCGTAGTTTGAGATTACTACAGCTCAAAACTGAAGGGCAAATAATATAAACAGATCAATTCACCAAAAAATTACAAAACTGAAATCAAAATTCGCGCTAACCCTGGGTTAGCTTAACCGGGCTTTGAACAACCCGGCCCTGAACTCTTGTGATATGAGAAATCTTACGCCTTTTGTTTACGGATTGCTAAAAGTGTTAGGTGGATGTCGTAAAAAGGTCAGCTACGATTCTTGTTTGGGAAGGATGTTAGACTTAAAGCTTTCGTAAAATGGAAAAAAATCCTACTAAATTCAGCAAGACTTAAAGGGGGCTCTGTCACGATATTTTGAGGTATTTTGACCATCGACAAATTTACCTTTAAAGGGGCTCAGTCTCGGTATTTTGAGTTATTTTGAGCATCGACAAAATTACTGTTAAATTGAAGGAAACCTGAAAATAACACTTTATAAAGATAGAAAAACATCAAAGAGAAAACAATAAACCATAAAGGAACAAGGATGGTTAAGGATGGCGAAGATTGACACGGATTGCAAACAACGAAATTGAAAAGTTTAGCTAAGCTATTCAAACCGTTTAACCGTGACTGAGCCCCTTTAAATTGAAGGAAACCTGAAAATAATGCTTTACAAAGGTCGAAAAGCACCAAAGAGATAATAATAAACCATAAAGGAACAAGGATGGTTAAGGATGGAGAAGATTGACACGGATTGCAAAAACTAATTTGAAAAGTTTAGCTAAGCTTTTCAAACCCATTTAAGGTAATTCCCCTGAAATAAAACTGACAATAGATTTTCGTTCAAACTTTGCCCACTGAATATTTATCATATGTGAACTTCAATTTTGAAATAAAAAAGGGGGGTGCCCATACTCATTAAGGAGCACTGGGGCATTGAAAATGACCCATTTTGGCATTATTTAACGCTTATTACAAGAACTCATTCCCAGTAATAATTGTAAATTTTTGTGACCGAGACTCATGAGAACACGCATTAAACTGGAGTCAATGCGTTGTATCGGACGCAAACAAACTTTTTAAGTTTGATTTATACAGAAAGCTGAATCCTTGATTAAAATTTCAACCAAATTTCTTGACATGGTTACCATAGGGCAAAATAGAAAAGACCACAGTTTACTTGCTATTTTCTCTATTTATTCAATTTTCAGCAATAGAAATCAGATCAGTCTTTCCTCGAGCAAAGTTTATGATAAGTTGATTACAATGACTAGAAAAAAAATTGGGGTGCCCGTGCTCGTTGGTGAGCTATGGCCATTTTTCAACTGAAAGAGCTCAATATCAAGGCAAATCCGCCATGTTTTCAGTGTGCACGTGCACGAGAGCGCGCTAAATGAGGCCATAAATTATGCGCAGAAAGGATGCGCAGTGCAATTGTGAGGAATAACCTTAACCGTGACGTAGCTCCTTTAAAGGGGCTCAGTCACGTTTGAAAAGCTTAGCAAAACTTTTCAAATTCGTTGTTTGCAATCCGCGTCAATCTTCTCCATCCTTAACCATCCTTGTTCCTTTATGGTTTATTATCGTCTCTTTGATGTTTTTCTATCTTTACAAAGTGTTATTTTTAGGTTTCCTTCAATTTAACGGTTATTTTTTTCGATGTTCAAAATAACTCAAGATACCGTGACTGAGCCCCTTTAAGGAATTCGTAGTGCAGCCTAAAATTAACCAACAGAGCCTGAAACGGCGTTCAAAAGGTATCAGGAAGTAAACCATTGCTGAGTACCCTGTGGTATTTGAATAGTACACACAAGAGAAACACCGCTCCATGCGTTCACGAATCAGGGTGTTTTAATGAGTCTGAAAAACGTTGAACGTAATGGAAAAACTGTTTATCGAGAGCATCGGGGTCAGTTTTCCCACTGCACGAGAGAAATTTGAAAACGCAACTTAATTTTTACAGTTTCGCTTACCGTCCGCACAACTCCGCACTGAACGAAAAAATACATAGAAAACAGAGCTCTTCGGAAACCTGGCGTCTCGATAGTCCCGCATTTTTTTCTTTGCCAGAGTTTTCTTTAAACGCAAATCCAAATTGACCGATGATTGTTGCGATTTTAATTTCCTCCGGCGTAGTGTGGAAGACAACATTTGACGTGTTTTCAGAGTGTAACCTCCGTTTTCAAATTCTTCCGGAGTAGTGTGGACTGGGCGTAAGTGTTCACGCAGTTATGTTGGGGCTTCCAGTGTTTTTCCAGGCTTTCTGAATTGAAATAATACTTTTAAATGAACCACGCCCGAGTTTTTTGTTTTTAGATGAATTCTCACGCTTTCGATTCTTAACGAAATGTTGCACAATATGTTTATAAGAGGTGGTACGCTACTAGTCACGAGGTCACTCATTTGGGGAAGGTTTCCTGAACTGTTTGAAGCAAGCTTCGAAGTCAACTGTACGATGGAGGAGTTAAAACCAAGGGAAGACGTTCCCGGTGGCCAGCTTGTATGTGACATGAAAGATGCACTAAACAGTTTGATGTCTCAGCTTTCCGCTTTCGGACTCAAGGTCCACGTGCTTCAAAACCGCGCCGTTATCACGGAGCGGAGTGAATCCGGAACATTTAACGTCGTAGACGGAGAAGCGGCGTTGCAATTTGTGAATCAACCGGAACACGCTGATAAAATTATTTGCTTCAATTCTGAACGGTTTTATTGTCACACCGAGTACCTCGTTCTCAGAAGTCAGTATTTCCGAGCTTTACTTTGCGGTGTCTACCGTGAGACAACCATGGACTTGATTTCCATTCACCTACCAGCGCCTGGAAATATTGAGCCCATATTGCACTTCATGTACTCGGGTATTGCAGATGGTGCGCTCTTTGAAGCTCAAGAAATCTTCAATACGATACAAAACGCGAATTTTCTGGGCGTGGAGGAATTGTTGAGCAAGGCCGCTGAGCATTTTGCCACTCAGTGGAAAGTTTTCGCTCTTTCTCCACTGTTCAGGAGGAGTATTGTTGATTCGGAGTTTGTATCCTCCATTTTAGAGCTTGGGACAAAAAACAGTGTTTTCCTCGAAGGAGACAAGCTCAGAATAGTCGTCCTATGGAACGAGGAAGAAGGAGCTGAGCGCAATTTCCCAGAATCTAGTCGTCTTTTAATTGAGCACAAATGCTTAGAGAAAACTGGTATTGCAGATTTAGACTGGGCGCTAGACAAGAAGCCTGGACTCTTCAATTCCTTGGATCAATCCACGTTCCGCGTCGTTTATCAACGCGCGATGCAAAGTTCCGCGCGCGTCCGCGAGAACTTGCGCGTCCACGAGGACAAGGTAAAAAGTCTTACCCAGTGCGTTCGCACGCTGACAAGACAACTCGAGGAAGTCCGCTGCAGCAGATGCCAGCTGTTTCTCCCTCGAGCAGCCATGAAAACGAGAACTTGCATTGTGACGCGC
>JAHPZR010004880.1:40000-87500 GCA_019787425.1 Platygyra sinensis
AGATTGGTCGGGGAAAAAGGATAAAGTCGCTCGGGATGTTGTTTGTCAGCCGAAGTCTGCTGGTGGCTTTGGTGTTGTGGATGTCCTGGCCAAATTTCGTGCCCTTCATGTGGCGTGGATTCGTCGTTTTTGTCAGTCATCTTCAAGTTGGACTTTGTTTTTTAAGTTGTTTTGTCTGCAGTTTTTTGGTGATGACTCATCTCTTTTCGTATGTCTTCTGTTCCTCCTGATTGTTTTTGTGGTGCCTCGTTGGAGACTGCTGGTCATTTGTTTTTTGAGTGCCCCTTGGCTCAGAGTGTTTTAGCCTGGGTGCAGTCTTTGCTAACCCTTGCTGTTCCTTGTGTCTCCGTCATGTGTTGTTTGGTTTTGACATTGCTGAGTCCACGGTCATTCCCTTGGTTTTTTCTTATTTGCTTAACCTGGCTAAGCACCGAATTTGGTTAGCTCGGAATGACTTTCGCTTTAGGAATCAGTTGCCTTCTCCGGTTGATGTTATTGCCGCGATTCGTTCCCAAGCTTCTTTTGTCCTCAAGTTGTGGTTTCCTACGTGTGCTCGTCGGTTTTTTATCAAGCAATGGGGGGCTTCTGGTGTCATTGCCTCAGTTTTTGGTGACACTGTTCAGTCAGTTAACTTTTAGTTTGTAGCCTGCTGTCTGTTTTCTTCGTTTATTCCGAAAATGCACAAAAAAGTATCCATGTATGTTGTCTTGTATTATCTTCTGTTTTGTTTCCATTGTGTTGTTCTGTGTTGAGTTTCACCTTTGGGCAAGGTGTCTCTCCTATCTCTCATTCTGTTTTGTCTTTGTTCTTTGTCTATGTATAGTCTGAGTATGTAGCCTTGCCTGGGGAGAGGCTGGGTTCGATTCCTAGGCGACGTTTGGTGACGTGGTCGTCCCTCTCCTCGGTTGGTACGCGTTGGCATTGCACCTCGCCTTCGCCTGTCCTCCACAAAAAATAAAAACCATTGACTTTTAAATTTCTCAAGACTGTTGGTTTTTGCCTAATGGCGAAACTGCCCCCCGCCACCCCCTGAAAGAAGTGAGTAAAAAAAAAAAAACAGAGGAAATATAGAGATAGATTCCGAGCAAAGGGCTTAGTCTATGAAAAGATAGTCAAGACTGGGTCTTTCTTGGTGGACACTATGCCATACACACTGTTGGAAACAAAAAAGTTCACGAACCGTTCGAAACAGTCGTAAGCCGAATATTTCTTTTTTCTTTTTTTTTTTACAAGTTCCATATAATGAACTTCTTACTAACCTAACTTGCTCAAGCCTTATTATGGAATATTCCCCCTTTGTCTTTTGATTGACCTCGGACCAATATTTCCCAGTAAGACCCTCGTTCACGGTTGAGTACGATGTTATTATCGCATGACTTAGTTATTCCCAAGGGCTAGTAACTAAATTCAGCAATTAGATTGCCCTTTTTGCGGTTCAATATTTCCTAAGCATTAGTTAGACCGAGGATACTGACCTCGATACTGTCTCGTATGATCCCTCGAAACCAATCTTGACCCTTTAAACCGCAAATTTCTGTGAATATTTCAAGGCTTTTGTAAGCATAGGATTGCAGTGGCGGATCTAAGGGAGAGGCCTGGAGGGTCAGGGCCCCCACCTTATTTCGGGTAAAACAAGAAGAAATGACAAAAGGCAGAAAAGCCAGCAGTGTAAGTAAATCAAAACCGGTATCGGCCCACTTAGCTTAGTGTCTGGATCCGCCACTGTTTTGTAATGGCATACAAGAAGTTCTATGGAAAATTTGCTCTTTGAAAACACCGAGGCCTCAAACCCTCATTGTGACGTCACTATTTGGCCGTTGCTAACTCGATAAGCAAGATCTGGTAAGTTGACGGTTTACAAGTGTTTTCCGAGTCATTTTCCACTGCAGAAGCCCCCAGGCTGGCATCATAAAGCTAGAATGGTGGGTAGAGGCATACTTCTGAAAGAAACCAGAGGTGAGAGATGATTTGACGGTGATTAGAACGCCAACTGAAAACTATTCGTATAGAAACATGGCGGCTCATGAGTGAAGTTGTCTCTCTGGCCGTTCTGTGAGTGGATTCCAAGACCTACCAGGGCAATTTTGAACTGACGAATTTTGACTTCAAAAGAACGCAATGGGCGAAATATTTAGCCGGTAGAATTGGGTGGCTCGACACTTATAACAAACACAGAAAATTGAGGTAGCTCGTGTTGTATGCTGTTGACATTGTTTGTTTCCCAAGCATTCCTTTCGGTCAGGAATAGAAAATTACAGCTTTGCCAGCAGAGCACTAATGGAATGGCTGTTCTTTGAGTAGATTCCACACACTTAATGTTTTCTCGAACCTGGCATCACTGTACGTATTCTATAAATTTTCAAACCATCCGTAATTTTTTCGTGGTAGTCGTCTGCAGGGTCGAGCAAGAATGGAGTTTTCGGAAGAAAACAAGATTGTAATTCGGAAACACACTATCAATAACAGCACTCGCCCTGCTTGCAAAAGGCGAGGTATTTTCTGCAGGCTTGCTTTCCGTCTTCTTATCGAGTCCTGCAATAATTAAGGAATGACGTAATCAGGAATCTTCGCTGCAATTTTGCAAAAGGCGTTGAGAACGGCGGCATTGTTTTTGAGTCGTCAACCGCTGACTAATTGTTGCGTGGCTTCTGTAAATCGTGAATTTTGTGCGACTATGGCACGACGTCTGAATCAAAGTCGTGTTTCTGCAGTGCTATGGTCAAACCTAATTGGAATTAAGTTCGGCACAGTAGAAGCACGACGTCTGAACTGGGTCTTAATTTATCTATCAGTTTTGTGACAACTGGAAAATCCCGTCATGCACTTACTATTTGAAAGAAGCTGAGATGAAAATCGCTATGTTTGCCCATTTTGAGAGTATCACAGAAATTATAAAAATTTTAACAGTTTATATGATTTTTGCCTGACGCTGTCTTGAAATTGTATGGATTTTGAGCTATGGTTCAAGGTTCATAGCTTGGTCTTTGTTACGTAGTCAAATGACCAATCTCAACATGACCTTTCATGTAATGGTGTCAGTTTATCAATTTATTACAATTTGAAACTCGCCCCAGTTCCCTGCTGAATTTCTGAACGACCAATTGGAGGCCTTAAACGGAGATTACTGTGATAAATAATCTCTCCCAACCATTCTTGGACGTTTTCTCGTAGTGTTAGGGATAACATTTTTGAAAGGATGAGCTTACACGTAAAAAGGTTGTCTTTCTTCTTCTTGTTTTTCAAACGTTAGAACTGAGTAAACGCTCAGGAGGTTGTCGATCAGAATTGCGCACTTTATGTTTACGGTTTCTTTTCATAATAGTTGGATTTTTTCTCAGTATATAACTAATCATGCGCGAGACCTTTCGGGAGATTATCAGTCCTTAGTATTTCATTTCTTGTACGGACTTCTCTGCGCTCGGTCGTCCTTCCGTACTGTGAAGACCTCGACCGTGAAATCTACGAACAAGACCTTTTTTTCTCTTAGTTAGAAGGGTCCACGCATGGACCGACAAAAATTGCAAAGCCGACTGTATTTCAAGCCGTCTTGCGGGTATTGGGAAAAGTTTTCAATCAGCAATAACCGCGCCTCGGATAAGCCTCACTGGCTACGGTAATGCCACTGCGCAAAGCTGATTGCAAGAGGATGCGAAAAACAATTTGAAGCAAACAATCTTGGCTTCTTTGTGGTAATATAATTCAGTACATACGCCGGTCTTCGTAAACTAAAATTTTTGTTTCTGACCTTGAAAATCATGTCTTACTAAATTAAAGTACAAAGAATACAAAGGAAACTTTTCAGGTTGAGGAGAGTAGTCCATTCAAATTGTTTCTTTAAATATAGTTATCAATGTTACTCCTGCGCTTTAATGTTTCTGGTTTCCACAGAGACGGCACAGCCGTTACTTTTACCGTAAAGGGTGAATTGTATGAATTGCGGTTTACATCAGATTTCAACCTAAAGTAGTTTTAAAAATTATTACTGACAATATATAATAAATAAAAACAACCGCACATTGGAAAAGCTTGAAACTTTCAGCCGAAATTTCAAATTGGTGGTTCAGGTGATTTCATGAATCTTATCCCACAATCGTTACACGTTCTTGCTCTTAGCAAGATGTTTACAATGAAGCCATGCTTTTATTGCGTTGGTTCATTGATTTTTCAAAAAAAATTCCCAAGAACGGTGGTTTGCCATGACAGCGAGAGGCCCTATCCTCAAAGAAATGGGTAGAGATACAAAGGGATTGACGTGGTCCATTAATCGACGGGCAAAATGCACGGTCCGTATCTTGCATTGCCAAACTACAAAGTTAGTCCAGAGGCAATAATTAAATTCAGGCAGTCAGATGCTTTCTTCTACGTGTATTATTCTCCAAATATTGAAGGCCTTGAACCGAGAATACTGTGATAAATAATCCCTCGCAACCATTCTTAGACGTTTTCTTGGAGTGTGTTGCAAGTTCGATGTTTAAAGTGGTAGGTAGTTTGTAGTCTAAACAGAACGCAGGGATGTCGGAAACAACAACAAGGTTATTTATTCCAGATGAACGCAGTAACTCCACTCAAGACTTCACAACAAGCACACGCTAGGCTTGTCAGTACACTCCTCTGCTATACTGTACACACGACCTTTGTCACTCTTGTATAAACACGGCCTCTTGCCAGCTATCCACGTAACCTCTCTGTTACACTTCAACAAAAACGACCTCTGTCAAAACTTTACACGCGACCTTCGTCACACTTCAGTAAACACTACTGACTCACGAGATAATTCTCTCTAAACACTCCTGGGAAAAAAACCATCTAAGAACTACACCGATTCGCTTATATACTTTACAGCATATGATTGTCGAACTTTCCGGCTCTACTAAATAAAGTAACATAACAATGTAAACTATTTACAGCAGCAGACGTAAACGACTAAAATAAATTGCTTAGTCACCGTGACACGAAACTAATTGATATGCGAGAAGATTCGAGACTAAATTAGCATATTCGCGAATGTTCCAGGTCACGCAACAATTTTTCGTAACAGAGTGTTAAGGATAACATTTTTAGAAGGATGAGCTTTCACGTAAAAAGGTTGTTTTTCTTCTTGTTGTTTTTCAAACGTTAGACGTGAGTAAACGCTTAGGAGGCTGTCGATCAGAATTGCGCACTTTATGTTTACGGTTTCTTTCCCGTCGTGTAAGAAATATCTTAATAACCAATCTTGCGCGACGCCTCTCGGGAGATTATCACTCCTTAGTACCTTTAACTCGTAAGAGCAACGTATTTCTAATTCTTATTCGTTAGAAGGGTCCACGTATGGACCGACAAAAATTGCAAAGCTGACTGTATTTCAAGCCGTCTTGCGGGGTATTGGGAAAAGTTTTCAATCAGCAATAACCGCGCCTCGGATAAGCCTCACTGGCTACGGTAATGCCACTGCGCAAAGCTGACTGCAAGAGGATGCGGAAAACGATATCAAGCAAACAATCTTGGCTTCATTGTGGTATCCAACTCGTTACAAATGCAAATGCCATTCCAGTCAATCTGGATATTTCTGGTTTTGATCTCGAAAAATGTTTTCTTGCTAAATCAAATAAAAGTAACTAATTCTTAAAGTGAAGGAAATCAATCCACTGAAATTTTTTCGTTAAACAGTTTTTTGCAATCTAGAAGAAACATCTTTGGCAGACAGTTACAATTCAGGTACTTTTTCATGTCAAATTAATAGGTCGAGTGATTCTACGAATCTGATCCCACAATGGTTAAATATCCTTGCTTCTTATAACATGTTTGCCAAATAGCCATGTCTTTATTCGATTGGTTCATTGACTTTTAAATTTCTCAAGAACGGTGGTTTTGCCTTATGGCGAAACTGCCCCCCTTCCCCTCAAAAAAATGAGTAGAAAAACAAAGCAAATAGAGATGCGGAGCGAATGGCGTAGACCATGGAAAGGTAGCCGTCAAGACTGGGTCTTTCCCGGTCGGGATTATGCCGTGCGGACCGTCGCAGACAAAAAGGTTTCCGAACCGTTTGAAACGGTCGTAAGCCGAATATGTTTTCAAGTGCCGGTAGAATTGGAATGAGACAGCTGTACGTGTACTCCAAATGATCAAATGTCAGTCGTAGCTACAGCCCGACTTACGATCTTAGATTTTCTTGTTTCTCACTTTATTCCATCGTGTAAGAAACAACTTAACCAATCTTGCTCGAGACGAGAAATTTAACTGTTAAGAGCAACTTTATTTCCTTTTTTGGGCAGGGTCCGCGTATGGACCGACAAATATTGCAAAGCGGACTGTATTTCAAGCCGTCTTGCGGGATATTGGGAAAAGTTTTCAATCAGCAATAGAAGTTATGAAAGAAGTTTACTCACAATAAACTAAAATACATGATAAAAAGTGCAAAGCACGTGGGCTTGGCCCCTCACAAAACAGTTACCAAAAAAGTTCGTGATGATAACCAAAAAAGTAGTCCAAAATAAATGTTTATGCTTTTAAAGTTACTAAAGAAAAGTGACGGGAAAATCAGAAATAATTGAACACAAAGGAGATTCCCAGGCGCTCTTAAAGAAGTCCAGGGAAAAACGGAAGGAAAAAAAAAATCAATATTAATCCGGGTCTTAACCTCGTGATTTATATATCCAATTATAGCATCAGATCTTTCAGGACCATTTAAATAAGTACACTTATTTCTAAAATTCCAAATACCGTATAGAATAGATTTGACGAGATAACAGGCGATGGAGGAACGACTCACTTTTTTCCTTTCTTACGACCTTTTTTTTCCCTGGCAGGCATAGGCTTTCTTTTCAAAGTTGAAGAGGTATCCATGTCTTCCTCACTAGCATCAGCGCTAGAGGTAGCAACATCAGGAGTAGATCTGGGGCGACGGACTAGACAAAAATTTAATAGGTTCAGTCAAAGCAGGAGCGCGACGGCCAAGAATTTTACGCACAGTAGGAACAGGGTTCACAGACACAGAAATCGGGTCAGCAGAAGTACTAGCAGCGGCTGATGTGTCAGAAACAGAGGCAGCATCAGCAGCGGAACCAAGATCATTTTCAGCGGGCTCAGGAGGGTTACAAGAATCCTCAGAAATGATCGTAGCAGGTGCAGGCGTAGTTTCAGAAACCAAAGATTCGGGCGGAGAAGGACGAGAAGCGAAGACAGTAGGCGGGTCTGAATCATTAACGAAGCCTTGGGAATCCAGAGCATTTTTTACAGCAGGGGATGGCTGAGAGGGGTCTTCGTCAACCCCAGTTTTCTCCGAAACGGTCTCATCAATAAGTTTCGCCTCACTTTCATCGCCAGAGATTTCCAAATCAATCATCAACTGGGGAATAACATGACGAGAGGCGCAATCCTGGATACTATCAACGTCAACCAAAAGAGGCAAAGGGATGGAGAACCGTGGGGCGAAGGAACATACCACGAATAAGGACATTGTTTACCAAGATGCCTATCAGACTTACAGATCGAGCACAAAACAGGCGCAGGACAGGACGGCGACTCGTGACCAAGATCTTCACAATTAAAGCAGATCTTCTGAGAACTCTGATTACTGAAATGACCAGGTTGATTACACCGACGACAAGTTGGAGCATCATGCCTAAGAAATAGCAAAGTTTTGCCAAAACGTAAAAAACTTGGGATCGGTTTAATAACACGGACGCGATAATGACGGAGGCCATTACACACACTACTCACACTGGGAGCAAAGCTAAAACGGCCGCGACGATAATGAAGTACTTCACAATAAGGAGCTAATCTTCTGATTATAGCGAGATCAGCAAGTTCAAAAGGAGCATCGTAGATTGTTAAGAGGGTCAAAGGACGGTCAATATCTTGAATAGCATAATTCTAAACTCCAATCTTTAAGGCGTTAAGACGCAAAAACTTTTCCTTTGAAGAGGGGTGTTTGAAGGTGATAATTACTTCTCCATTCATACGCCTCTGCATACACGCAATCTCCTGGGATTCAATTTCAGCCAAACGTAAAGCATCAAAAACAGAACGTGCCGATGTAGATCTTGACGGTGTGAAGAACGCAGATCTCGGGCGATCAGGGAGCTCATTAGCTGCATTATTATGCACAGAGAAGCTTCTAGGCGGTTCTCGTAATCCAGCCGTTCGGGCAGAATACGAATCGCCGTCAACAACGTTAACATTAACTTCTAAACCAGTTTCATCTAGAGTAGAAGCATTCACATTATCCTCTAAATCAACATCAACACTAGCAGAATTATCGGCAGGATTATCCACAGCACTAGACTCGGGCATCTCAGCAGAATTATTTACAGTCGCAACAGGATTGTCCACAACACTAGACTCACCAATCCCAACATCACACACAGCACCAGACGCAGTCATTCCAGCATCTAAAACTCGATACAACGGCGAAGGCATAGTTGAAAATCAGGCCAAAAAAAGGCAAGGGCTTACGCCAGGAACGCAACAAGTTCGAGGCTGGTGCACGATATACCAAGTGAATAGCAAGTCTCGAGTTACGTCACAAAGAACACAACAATGATTCCTATCCCTGACACAATAACACAATAGACTTCACACAAAAGAACGAGACAATAGTGCATATATTGACTTGGTATATCGAGCATCACCCAAGTTCGAAGACAAAATCAGCAGAGCTTCCGCAGGAAACAACAATTTTCTGACTGGCTACAAACGAACCTCACTGGCTACGGAAATGCCACTGCGCAAAGCTGATTGCCGTAAGATGCGGAAAGCAATTTCGAGGAAACAATCATGGCGTCATTGTGGTATCTAAGTCCGTACAAATGCAAATGCCATTCTTCTTTAGATATTTCTGTTTGTGATCTTGAGAACTATATTTTTCGTACATTAGATAAAAGTAAGGTAGCTTAATCTTAGTGTGGGAAATCAATCCACTGAATTTTTTTCATTCAACAATTACTGCAATGCAGAAGAATATCTTTAGCAGTTTATCATAATTGAGGTGCTTTTTCGTGTCAAATCAATGAGTAGCGTGATTCTATGAACCTGATCCCACAATGATTGAATTTCCTTGCTTCTTGTAATATGTCTGCCAAATAGGCACGTCTTTATTCGATTGGTTCATTGACTTTTAAATTTCTCAAGAACGGTGGTTTTGCCTAATGGCGAAACTGCTCGGCCCTCCCTTCAAAAGAATGAGTAGAAAAAGCAAAGCAAATAGAGATGCGCAGCGAAGGGCGTAGTCCATGAAAAGGTAGTCAAGACAGGGTCTTTCCTGGTCGGGATTATGCCATGCGGATCGTCACAGACAAAAAGTTTCAGAACCGTTTGAAACGGTCGTAAGCCGAATATGTTTTCTTTTGTTTTGTTTTCCAGTACCATGTAACAAAATACTTACGTGTACTGCCCTAACTTGCTCAAGCCTTGTTAGGGAACGACAAATAGTTCCTCGACTTTGTTGTGAAGACGAGGAAGAGTTGACGTGTGACGTGGGGGACTTTAGTTTGTGCTCTCCAAATTTGTTGTTCAAGTTTATCGGCTACTTACAAGTCGAATGCAAACTCGGCCATGGTGGGCGTTTGGGCTACATAGATGCCATTTGTGAAGTGATCGACTTCAGATAACTTCATGCAGAATCAGAGCCAGTTTTTCAAAGTTTTCTTCAACAGAGTTGTACCTCAAAAGAGCGCGAAAGACGGTTGCAAAAATGATTAGATTGCCGCGTGGACACAAGATTTCTGTATTGAGACACTGGAAGCAAGAGACCATTGGGCAACAATGGAGGATTTGTTGGAGGTCGTGATCTTTCATCTGCCGCGCTACGGAAATACCTTGAAGATTTGCAAATCGAGTCCAGCTCAAGTTTACCCCTCAGATCAGATTTAACATTTGCCTCGAAGTTTGTAGTCACGTATCTGTGAAGGGGTAACGTCGAATGACTTATCAATATTTGACGGTGGGCATGATTGTCACAGCTAAGGAAAAGGGCTTCGTTGATCAAAAAACGTTCAAGACCGCTCGGAAAGTATGGATTTGACTCTTTGATTCTTAACGAAGCAAACATGCAAGTGCTCGATAGCTACATATCGTGCATTAGACCTTTGCTTAAACCCCAGTGCGATTTCGTTTTCGTCAACAGAATTGGCGACCAGCATGGTAAATTGGACAAGATTATGAGCAAAATGGTGTTTGATGGAATTCATCATCATCATTATCAATCTTTATTTATACACGAAATCGTATCATTTTACTTAGTAAATTCTCAGCTCCGACTATTGAATTTCTAACTTTTTGATTGACTAAAAAACGCCGACTATGAACCAATAGTCGGAGTTTTACGAGATATGGAAAATAGTGCGCCAAGTTTAAAATTTTTCGCTTTGTAAAATTGTGGAAATAAAAATCGGCGGCAAAACCCGGTTTGAGAATTTACTAAAACAATTATTCCATTCGCCCTTGTTGGATATCAAGTGATTATAACCAAGTCGCGCTACTCGCTCGTTGGTTATTTTATCACTTCATATCAAACGCGGGCTCATGCAATAATTGTTATATGGTCTTCCTAGGAATCGTGTTTAAAACTAGACTAAAATACTCTAAGGAACTATTGACTATAATGCTAAAAATACAAAACCTTACATTATGAATAATAAGAGTTACAATGGGTCAAGGTATATTAGAAAAATCTTTCCCATGAAATGAAGTTTTAAAAACATTTAAACAGGGCAGTTTTCTAATCTCTGAGGGAATCTTGTTCCACAGAACAGATCCTCTTTAGTGTAGGCTCCCAATTGGAAAATACATTCATCCTACGCGTAGCCTGCGTAGCTGGCGGGATTTCGTGCGCGAGTGCATTTGTTTTGGTTGCGAAGCAGAGAACGCGAGTGGCGAAGCCGTGAGAGGATTGGTGAAGAGTCGAGTTGAATTCCCGCCTGCCCAAATTCGTGGGGTTTTTTAATTATGCGTTCTCCAGTGCACGCGAATTTCGGATTGGCTGAGAGCACTGAAACGTCAATCAAATGTTAATCTATACCTCTTATCTTTCCCAGGGGAAAGGGTTTGTTTTCATACACAAATTTGTAAATGGCGAGTTAACGGAGAATGCGAAGAAGTCACGGCATAAAGGCAGCGTTGGATTCTCTGAAATTCCGTAGGGAAAGCAGAAAAATTATACCGAAGGAACAACAGGAGGGAGCCGTTAAAGAGTTGATTTCGGGGAATGATGTTTAAAATGGGGTTGACTAATTTACACGACTTCTACGGTTCGTGACATTTGTACATTTGCCGTTCTCTGCTGGGTCACTCGACTTTTTTGTAATTGTAATTGTAATTGTAGTTGCACGAATTGGACACTCCCCTTGGGGCTTTTCAGGACCAATTTTACAATGTTTTCTCAGGCTATTTGGTGAGATCGGACGTCAGCTTATATAAGGCGCCTCAGGCTGCCGCTATCAGTCCATTATTGATCTCAACCGCCCGACCCATACATGTAGAGATAGACCACGACACCGGGAACTACGTCCCCTACTCTTTTACAGACAGAATTGTCGCTTCATATGAAGGGCACTTCATGTTGTGTTATAAGGAGGAATTTAAAGAAGAGTAGAGCCGTAGATCGTGCTATGGCAAATTTTAAGAGGTCATGGGGCTGCATGATTTCCGTTGTTGTATACATGTCGCTTCGGGACTCTGTAAAGTGAGGAAGCGGACTGCGTAAGCGGACGGAGGATGCGGACGGCGGACGGCGGACGGCGGACGGCGCAAAATGTTCGGCACAAATATTGGTCTAAAGCGAACCTTCGCCACTGGATATCTCCTTTCCGGCGAACAATTCTGTCTGTAATTTGCCATGTGTTTTTGGCTCATTTCTTTTGCAACATATGTTTTTAAATCTCCAAGCATTTGCTTTTGAGGGACAAGATATGACGTTTTATGTGAACGTGTTGCTTACCTGCATTTTATATTGTGACACCGGACCCGGCTGTGATCAGAACTGTTTGCCTTCGTAAGTGCTTTACTTCGACAAAGCTATATGCTTGTCTAGAAAACTTTTTATGTTTCTTGCCGCTATCTGATCGAGCTTATGTTTCTGGCGCTCGATGTATAGGTTTATCCTCCTTTGATCGTTCTGCTACCACAGGATTCAAATGTAGCTCTTTACACGCAAGTCTGTTGACTGTTTTACGTGTTGTATATGCCATTGTTCGGCTTAGTTTCATGTTTCATGTTACACTTCGTTCTCTGGTTGATTTGTTTTGATTCATCAAAAGCAACCTCGTTCCCTGGGAACGAGGTTGCATCAAAAGTGCTAAAAGTGGGCCGTAAGCAAAAACCATACCAAATGTGGCAGGCGGGAATTTCACTCGCCGCTTGCGAATTCCTCGCGGGCAAAGCCCGCGAGGGAATATGGCGGCCCGCTCGCACGCTCCCGCATCCCGCCAGCTACGCAGGCTATCCTACGCGTTATCGCCAAAGTTTTGAAACTCAAAGCCTCAATCAACTCACTAGTGAGGAGCAAAGGGTTTTGTCAGAAGGCCAAAAACACAGCTCTGCCGTTGTTAAAGTTCACTATCAAAAGCAACGATCCCGAGAAGTTGCATGCCTAAAGGGTTACTACTGCCTACAGAAACTTCAAGGTGCCAAGGGTTCAGAAGTGGACGAGGACGTTTATGGGAAACTTTTTTACGTTTACATTTCTTAATTTCCAGTCCATCATAGTGTTTTTTCCCACAAAGATGCTCAGTTTCTTATCACCCATGTTTGCTCAGCTGTTCGAGCTATGCGCTCAGTCAGTCCTTCCGTGCAGCCAGGGCCTAGGCACGAGAGTTTTTCGTAGAGGAATAACTAAACTCGTTTCGACACTGAGGTCTATGCACGAGAACTTCTCCTAAGAGCAACGTTTTTAAGTTTTAAAAAGGGTCCACGTATGGACCGACAAAAATTGCAAAGCCGACTGTATTTCAAGCCGTCTTGCGGGGTATTGGGAAAAGTTTTCAATCAGCAATAACCGCGCCTCGGATAAGCCTCACTGGCTACGGTAATGCCACTGCGCAAAGCTGACCGCAAGGGGATACGGAAAACGATGTCAAGCAAACAATTATGGCTTCATTGTGGTATTCTACTCCGTACAAATGCAAATGCCATTCTTGTTAATCTGGATATTTCTGGTTTTGATCTGTAACAATGTTTTCTTACTAAATCAAATAAAAGGAAACTAGCTTACTCTTAAAGTGTAGGAAATCAATCCACTGAATTTTTTTTTATTAAACAATTACTGCACTCTAGAAGAAACATCTTTGGCAGACAGTTACAATTCAGGCCCCGGTTGTTCAAAGGCTGGATAACGCTATCCAGCGGACCAATCGCTATCCAGTGGATAGCATGGTTTGTTTTGTTAACACTTATCCACTGGATAGCGATTTATCCGGTGGATAGCGTTATCCAGCCTTAGAACAACCGAGGCCAGGTGCTTTTTCCTGTCAAATTAATGGGTTGGGTAAAATTCTATGAATCTGATCCCACAATGAAGAAATATCTTTGCTTCTTAAAACGTGTTTGCCGAATAGCAAAGTCTTTACTGAATTGGTTCATTGACTTTTAAAATGCTAAAGAACAGTGGTTTTGCCTAATGGCGAAACTGAACTGGGCCTTAAGTTTTTTTATCAGTTTTGTGACAATTGAATAAATCCCGTCATGCACTTACCATCTCAAAGAAGCTGAGATGAAAATCGCTATGTTTGACCATTTTGAGAGTATCACAGGAATTATAAGAAATTATATGATTTTTGGGGACGCTGTCTTGAAATTGTGTGGATTTTGAACTTTGGTTCAAGGTTCATAGCTTTGTCTTTGTTCACTTTAAAAGATTCACACGTAGTTAAAAGGCCAATCTCAACATGACCTTTCGTGTAGTGGCGTCAGGTTATCGATTTATTAAAATTTGAAACTCGCCCCAGTTCCCTGCTGAATTTCGGTACGGCCACTGAATTGGAGGCCTTGAACCGAGATTACTGTGATAAATAATTTCTCCCAACCATTCTTGGACGTTTTCTCGTAGTGTTAGGGATAACATATTTGAAAGGATGAGCTCACACGTAAAAAGGTTGTCTTTCTTCTTCTTGTTTTTCAAACGTTAGATTTGAGTAAACGCTCAGGAGGCTGTCGATCAGAATAGCGCACTTTATATTTACGGTTTCTTTTCATAATAGTTGGATTTTTTCTCAGTATATAACTAATCATGCGCGAGACCTTTCGGGAGATTATCAGTCCTTAGTATTTCATTTCTTGTACGGACTTCTCTGCGCTCGGTTCGTCCTTCCGTACTGTGAAGACCGCGACCCTGAAATCTACGAACAAGACCTTATTTTCTCTTAGTTAGTAGGGTCCACGCATGGACCGACAAAAATTGCAAAGCCGACTGTATTTCAAGCCGTCCTGCGGGGTATTGGGAAAAGTTTTCAATCAGCAATAACCGCGCCTCGGATAAGCCTCACTGGCTACGGTAATGCCACTGTGCAAAGCTGATTTTTTTATATTTAAGGTAGACGGCCGGGCTCCCTTGCGGGAAGTGCAATGCCCGCCGACTGACAGTCTCATCCATAGCGAGGATGCAGTGCTATTCCAACGCCAATGGGTCTACCTAAGGTAGGGAACACCTCCTAACGGGGTCAGTTCGCCAACTTCGCCGGGGAATCGAAGGCTGCCTACCTGTAACCAAATATTCCCTAACCCAAACCCAAAACATAACAAAACAATAGCACGGACAAATACATGACGGAACAACAAGACTGACAGAAGCACAATGTGCAGTACACCAACTAAGGAGACTCAGCACCAAACACGACAACAAAAACGAGCTACAAACAAACAGTAAGCTGACCAGCAGCAACCGAAGCAACCACACCGCGCGCACCCCATTGACGGTGGAAGTGGCTCTGGCGACGAGCAGACCTGAAACGCTTAAAGAACAACGGGAGATTGAACTTTACATGAGCCCTTACTTTGAAAACAACAGAAGTAGCACCTGCGGGAACATCACGAAAACGAAAATCGTTCCGGGACTGCCAGATAACAAACTTATAGACATTCAGTAGATAGGCAAAGATACGGGGAGTAGCACGCAACTCATCCATCGGCACTGAAGCCAAAAAGAACATGACGGCAAAGAATAACAGGACACATCGGAGAAAAAGAGAACATCGGAGAGATTGAAGCCAACACAAAACACTCTGAGCAAGAGGGCAGGAGAACAATAGATGCTCAAGAGACTCAACAGGAAAACCACACAAACAGGACAGAGCGACTGGCAGTCCAAAGGACACAAGACGCTGAGCAGTGTAAAGGGCCCCATGAGCAATCTTCCAGTTCAGGTCAATAACTTGGCGATCCAAATCGAAAAAGAAAAGAGAGCGCCACGTAGTAGACCAATAAAGGACACCAAACGTAGACGCAAACTTCGTGACACAATGCGGCTGGACAACATTCTCAGAGAGAAGATGTATAAATAACAGGACTTAGTGGTCATACCAGACACAGGAGAGCAAAAGTGAGGACACAGAGAACCAAAAACCAAGGAACGACGAGACACCGAGAAAGAGCCATCAAGTCCCCGCCACGCAATCAAAAGCGACTTATAGAAAAGTAGCAGAGGACTAGGGGAGAAAGAAAAAAAATCAGAAAAAACCTCAAAGGGCGAAGAATCGAAGCAAGATTTAAACCAAAAGGACATAAAAGATACCCAGCCAGAGGGGGAAGAGGCAAACCACTTAACCCACTGACTGAGCAGAGACCAGACTTTAAATTCTACATCAACTACAGAAAAACCACCGAGTAAAGAAAGCTGTATGACCACTGAGCGAGAGACGAGGTCGCGCTTGCCACTCCATAAAAGAAGAACACCAAGGTAGACAGCTCTATTAGCACCCAAGGAGGCATGTGAATAAGGGAAGCCACATACCAGATCCGAGAAAGAGCCAGGGCCTTAATGACAAGTGACTTGCCACGAAAGGACAGAGAACGAGCACGCCAGGATTTTAGAACATTGTCCACCGCAGTGATACGCGGCCGCCAGTTGTCTTCTTCGAGGTCGCCGACACTAACAAATACACCAAGAACTTTGATCTTAACCGCACTCCAGGTTAAAGCAACAGGTGGGTCAGTACGACCAGACCAGCCACTAAGCCAAAGACCCTTAGATTTGGACTGGTTGAGCTTAGACCCAGAGGCCTTCTCAAAGAGAGAATAAACCTCAAAAGAAGCTCTGATGGGATCGTCAGACAACAAGATCAAGGAAGTGTCATCAGCATATTGGGAGATGGGAGACAAAGGTGAAGAGCCAGGAAGACAAAGACCAGCAATACGAGGGTTGCAGCGGATGTTAGCTGCCAGGACCTCAGACACAAGAACACAAAGGAGAGGAGACAGGGTGCAACCCTGCCTGACACCCCTAGACAGACTAAAAAAGGAAAAAGGTAACCATTGACGTTAACAGCACTCTGCACACGAAATTAAAACAAGTCAACCCAGGAGATGAAAGATGGGCCGAACCCCATAGCAGAGAGCGTGGAACGCATAAAGTCCCAGTCAGCACGGTCAAACGCTTTCTCCTGGTCAAGAGAAAGGATGGCAACAGGGGTACCAGAAGAAGAGGTACATTCAACGGAGAAGAGCAACATTCTCGCCGATGAATCTGCCGGGAACCCCACAAGTTAGGCTCGATTACCAGCCGCTGTTCGGGAAAGAAGCCCGCGCTCCTCCCCCGAACTCACGGCTGGACTCGTGGACTTGGCATTGTTAATCTCTTCTCGGGGAGGGAAGACCAGACACGAGAGAGTGGCGGAAATCGAGCCTACCCACAAGTCTGGTCTTTGTCAACCACAAGATGAATAACCTTCAATAATCGCTCAGCGATGACACGAGCAGCCAGCTTGTAATCCACATTGAGAAGGGCAATCGGGCGCCAGTTGCTTCATTGTGGTATTCTACTCTGTACAAATACAAATGCCATATTCTTGTTAATCTTGATATTTCTGGTCTTGAAGTCGAAAAATGTTTTCTTACTAAATCAAATAAAAGGAAATTAGCTTACTCTTAAAGTGTAGCAAATTAATCCACTGAAATTTTTCCATTAAACAATTACGGCACTCCTGAAGAAACATCTTTGGCAGACAATTACAATTCAGGTGCTTTTTCCTGTCAAATTAATGGGTTGAGTAAAATTCTATGACTCTGATCCCACAATGAAGAAATATCCTTGCTTCTTATAACGTGTTTGCCATATAACCAAGTCCTTACTGAATTGGTTCATTGACTTTTAAATTTCTCAAGAACGGTGGTTTTGCCTAATGTCGAAACTGCTCCCCCCCCCACCCCCCCAACTTGCTCAAGCCTTATTAGGGAATATTGGCAGTAAGACCCTCGTGCACGGCTGAGTACGATGTTATTATCACACGACTTAGTTATTCCGGACAAACAAAAGTCATACATTATATTAATGTATTTTGGCGGAATTGCTTGCGCGCGAGGAGTTACGAGGAGACCACGAGAAGTATGCGCAGTTGAATGTTACCAGAAGCGATATCAGAAGCAAAACACGGCGGCGTTGCAAATTGCGTTGAATGCAGCAGAGAATAAACCTGAAGGTTGCCTTGGACACACGGAATGTCTTCTCGAACCTGGCATCACTGTACGTATTTTCTATAAATTTTCAAACCGTCCGTAATTGTGTCGTGGTAGTCGTCTACAGGGTCGAACAGCAGAGTCTTCGGAGGAAAACAAGATTGTAATTCGGAAACAAACTTGCAATAACAACACTCGCCTTGCTTGAAAAAGGCGAAGTATTTTCTGCAGGTTTTCTTTCCGTCTTCTTCTCGAATCTTGCAATAATTAAGGAATGACGTAACCAGGAGTCTTCGCTGCAATTTTGCAAAAGGCGCCGAGAACGGCGCCATTGTTTTTGGGTCGTCCGTCGCTGACTAATTGTTGCGTGGCTTCTGTAAATCGTGAATTTGGTGCGACTATGGCACGACGTCTGAATCAAAGTCGTGTTTCTGCCGTGCTATGGTTGAACCTAATTGCAATTAAGTTCGGCACAGCAGAAGCATGACGTCTGAACTGAGCCTTAAGTTATTTATCAGTTTTGTGACAACTGGAAAATCCCGTCATGCACTTACCATTTGAAAGAAACTGAGATGAAAATCGCTTTGTTTGCCCATTTTGAGAGTATCACAGAAATTATAAAACTTTTAAGAGTTTATATAATTTTTGCGGACGATGTCTTGAAATCGTATGGATTTTGAACCATAGCTCAAGGCTCATAGCTTGGTCTTTATTTCTTTACCTTAAAAGAATCATACGTAGTCAACTGGCCGATCTCAACATGACGACCTTTCATGTAGTGGTGTCAGTTTATCGATTTATTAAAATTTGAAACTCGCCCCAGTTCTCTGCTGAATTTCTGAACGGCCAATTGGAGGCCTTGAACCGAGATAACTGTGATAAATAATCTCTCCCAACCATTCTTGGATGTTTTCTCGTAGTGTTTTAGAGATAACATTTTTGAAAGTATGAGCTTACACGTAAAAAGCATGTCTTTCTTTTTCTTGTTTTTCAAACGTTAGAAATAGGTAAACGCTCAGGAGGCTGTCGATCAGAATTGCGCACTCTATATTTACAGTTTCTTTTCATAATAGTTGGATTTTTTCTCAGTATGTAACTAATCATGCGCAAGACCTTTCGGGAGATTATCACTCCTTAGTATTTCATTACTTGCACGGACTTCTCTGCGCTCGGTCCGTCCTTTCGTACTGTGAAAACCTCGACCCTGAAAATCTACGAACAAGACCTTTAACTTAAAAGAGCGACGTATTTTTTTATTCTTTAGAAGGGTCCACGTGTGGACCGACAAAAATTGCAAAGCCGACTGTATTTCAAGTCGTCTTGCGGGGTATTGGGAAAAGTTTTCAATCAGCAATAACCGCGCCTCGGATAAGAAGTTATGAAAGAAGTTTATTTACAATAAACTAAAATACATGGTAAAAAGTGCAAAGCACGTGGGCCTGGCCCCTCACAAAACAGTTACCAAAAAAGTTCGTGATGATAACCAAAAAGCAGTCCAAAATGAATGTTTATGCTCTTAAAGTTAACAGAATAAACTTAACTAAAGAAAAGTGACAACGGGCAAATCAGAAATAATTGAACACAAAGGAGATTCCCAGGTGCTCTTAAAGGAGTCAAGAGAAAAACGGAAAAAATCAATGTTAATCCGGGCCTTAACATCTTGAATTATATATCTAATTATAGCATCAGATCTTTCAGTACCATTAAAATAAGTACACTTATTTCTAAATTTCCAAATACCGTATAGAATAGATTTGACGAGATAACGGGCGATACGAGCATTCTTTTGATTGGTAGTTTGCCAGTCAAAAAAGAAAATGGACACGCAATTCCGAACAAACGTGGAGGACAAAAGAGCAGACAAGGTTGGAGAGAACCGATGCCATACCCTCTTAACCCGAACGCAATTTAAAAAACAATGATCAATAGTTTCCTTAAGATCACATTTAGCACAGCGATCCGAGGCAATGTAGCCCCAAGAATGCAAAGAATCCCTAACTTTAACTGCACGCAATGTAATCAACCATAAAAGGTCATTTTTGTAATTCTCTGAAAAACCATCACGCACGAGAGACATATGACGTTCAAAAAGAAAACCTGGCCCCAAAAATGGAACCCAGAGCCGGGGAAGTACAGGAGGAGAAGATCTCTTCCTAAGAAGAGCGCGATAACATTTCTTAGCAGAAAACTGGAGGTCCGCCCAATCTTGGCGGGAAAGAATTTCGCGAAGATTGGTCAAGGCCTTCAGACACGTGGAGTAAAAAGGCGTCAACAAAATAGTACTAGGAGAAGAATTATCTCTAAGAAAAGACCATTCAGATCTAAAAGTAGCTAATCTAGAACCAAAGAAGTATTTAAACATAAAAAAAGCTTTGCTGCCAGAATCGCAGACACCGACTGTGGAAGCAAGCTTAAGGGCCTGAGCCTTAACGGAGAAGTCAACAATGTTAAGCCCGCCTCTCGCAGCCGGCTGATAACAAGATTGACGGCTAACAGTTTGAATACGACTGCCCCACAAAAATGGCCAAACTAAATCATTAATTTTACCTAAAACCCACTTAGGAACCGTCAAAACAGTGGCCAAATATGTAAGCTTACTTAAACCTAAAGTATTAATAATTAGAGATTTACCGATTAAAGACAGGGATCGGGATTTCCATAAATTTATATGCCTCTCAAGCTTAGTAAGTTTGGGCTGCCAATTATCCTGTTCAGTACATTCTCCAAAGACAACACCCAAAATTTTCATCTTTTTAACCCAAGTAAGGCCAAGGGGCTGATCAACACGTGACCGCCACGCACCCAGCCACATCGCCTCAGTCTTAGAAACATTTAGCTTAGCACCCGAACCCTGTTCATACAAACAGATGACATCAAAAAGTCGCTCTAAAGATCGAACAGTCTTGACAAAGCTAGTTGTATCATCTGCGTATAAACCAACTTTATATTGAGCCCCTCTAGCCCCCGGGAGGAGAAAACCTTCGATTTCAGAACACTGTCTTATCTTGCAGGCGAGAGTTTCAACGCAGAGGATATAAAGCAGAGGAGAGAGGGAATCTCCCTGACGCACGCCACGAGCTAAAGGTACAGGATCAGTTAACCAACCATTAACAATAATTTGCATACTAGCGCCATTATAAAGGGTAGAAACCCAACGGATAAAGGAAGGACCAAAACCAAAACGCTGTAATAAATTGAGTAGAAAAACACGATTAACTCTATCGAAGGCTTTCTCCTGATCTAAACTAAGTAGTATTCCTGTTTCATTTGTGCGATCGATATAATCGAGAATGTCTCTAAGAGCATGAAGATTAGAAGTTATCTTACGCCCGGGAACAGAACAAGTCTGATCAGGGCTAACAATAAACTCCAAAACCTTAGCCAACCGTAAAGATAAAGCCTTAGAGCAGATCTTGTAATCTACATTAAGAAGGGAGATCGGTCTCCAATTTTTCAAATTTTTTGCATCACCCTTTTTAAAGACAACCCGAGTGTGACTCATTTTCATCGAGTCACACATTTCGGAATTAATAAAACAAGAATTAAACACCCGTACTAAATACGGGCCGAGCAAATCCCAAAACTTCACATAAAATTCCGCTGAAAGGCCATCAGGCCCAGGCGCTTTACCGGAACTAAGACCTTTCACCGCATTGGTAATTTCTTCTAAACTAATCTGACCCTCACATAACATAGATTGATCCGCAGAAAGGCTGTTAGTTAAAGAAGACAAAAGATCACTTTGTTTATCAAAATCAATCGGCTCTTCAGAAAATAAACTAGTATAAAAATCAACATGGGCTTTCGCTATTTCCGCCTGAGAAGATACCTCAACTCCATTTGTATCATAAATGGCATGAATTCGGCTTTTCCGGATACGAGTCTGCTCCAATTTAAAAAAATAACGAGTGGGGCGTTCACCCTCTTCAAGCCATTTAGCTCGACTGCGAATTTTAACGCCTTCGAATTCTCGAATATATAAGGATTTTAGAGCACATTCAGTGTCCTCAATCAAAGGCTGGACCGAATCGTCGCCTTCAACAAGACGTTGACGGAGACGAATAAGACGATTTGTTAAATTGACCCGATCACGACACAGCTGTCTACGCTTATTACGCGCGAAATCAATAGAAAGCTCCTTAACAGAGGTTTTTAAGAACTCCCACCAAGCTTGAATATTATCAAAAGCTGACAAAAATTCAATGTGTTCTAAAATGGTTTCTCTAATGAGTTTGCAGAATTTTTCATCACTAAGAAGAGAATTATTTAATTTCCAAACACCCGGTCCGTGCTTAACACACTCTGGGATGTCAAAAACAAAAGAAACAAAATCATGATCAGAAAGCGGACAAGGTGTGATGTCACACAGAAAAGAAGGTTGAAAGAGATCTTTCGAAATCAAAAACTTATCAAGACGGCTGCCAATAGACATATCCGAATTAAACCAAGTAAATTCGCGTGAATTAGGATGTAACCTACGCCAAACATCAAGAAGGCGAAAAGTGGTTTTCAGATCATCATAATCTTTATGAACAGAAAGGTTCCCGCCAAACTTATCCAGCGCCTTATCATAACAATTAAAATCACCGCCTATAATTAAAGCAGCGCTCGGGAAAAAGAAATCATGAAGGGAATCAAAAAAGATTTTCCGATCGGTTAAATTGGTGGGAGCATAGATATTAACTAAATTCAGATTAACATTATCTATTTTAATTAAAATACTAATAATACGACCAAGAGAGTCTTTCCTCCAGGAGAGCACTTGCGAGTCACAGCGAGGGGAAAACAAAACAGCAACACCACCTTGTTTACCATTGGCCGGGGACCAAAAGCTACGACCAAGCCAGCGACGAGACAGAGAATTAATACCCGAATCAGAAACAACAAGTGTTTCTTGAACAAAACAGATATCGCAGCTAGATTTTTCAATCAAATCAAACAAAAGATTGCTTTTAAGAGGGTTTCCAAGCCCTCGAGCATTAATTGATAAAAGTTTAAAGGCTACTTGTGGAGGAAAGACTCACTTTTTCCCTTTCTTACGACCTTTTTTCTCCTTGGCAGGCGTAGGCTTTCTTTTCAAATTTGAAGAGGTATCCATGTCCTCCTCACTAGCATCAGCGCTAGAAGTAGCAACAACAGGAGTAGATCTGGAACGACTAGTTACCAGGACAGGAGATGTGCGGACTCTAGACAAAAAATTAATAGGTTCAGTCAACAAAGCAGGAGCACGACGACCAAGAATTTTACGCACAGCAGGAGCAGGGTTCATAGACACAGAAACCGGGTCAGCAGAAGTACCAGCAGCGGCTGTCCTTTCAGAAGCAGAGGCAGCATCATCAACAGCGGAACCAAGATCCATTTCAGCAGGCTCAGGAGGGTTACGAGAATCCAAGGCGACAACCTCAGGAACGATCGCAGCAGGTGCAGGCGTAGTTTCACAGGCCAAAGATTCGGGCGGAGAAGGACGAGAAGCGAAGACAGTAGGCGGGTCTGAATCATTAACGAAGCCTTGGGAGTCCAGAGCATTTTTCACAACAGGGGATGGCTGAGGGGGGTCTGAATCATTAACTTGGGAGTCCAGAGCATCTTTCACAGCGGAGGATGGCTGAGAAGGGTCTGAATCATTAACGAAGCCTTGGGAGTCCAGAGCATTTTCCACAGCAGGGGATGGCTGAGGGGGGTCTGAATCATTAACTTGGGAGTCCAGAGCATCTTTCACAGCAGGGGATGGCTGAGAGGGGTCTGAATCATTAACGAAGCCTTGGGAATCCAGAGCATTTTTCACAGCAGAGGATGGCCCGGAGGTGTCTTCGTCAACCCCAGTTATTTCCGAAACGGTCTCATCAACAAGATTCTCCTCACTTTCATCGCAAGAGATTTCCATATCAATCATCCACTGAGGAGTAGCATAAAGAGAGGCGCAATCCTGGATACTATCAACGTCAACCAAACAAGGCTCAGGGGATGGAGAACCGTGGGGCGAAGGAACATACCACGAATAAGGACATTGTTTACCAAGGTGCCCATCAGACTTACAGATCGAGCACAAAACAGGAGCAGGACAGGACGGCGACTCGTGACCAAGATTTTCACAATTAAAGCAGATCTTCTGAGAACACTGATTACCGAAATGACCAGGTTGATTACATCGACGACAAGTTGGAGCTTGACCATCATGCTTAAGAAACAGCAAAGTTTTTCCAAAACGTAAAAAACTTGGGATCGGCTTAATAACACGGACGCGATAATGCCGGAGGCCGTTATACACACTACTCACACTGGGAGCAAAGCTAAAACGGCCGCGACGATAATGAAGTACTTCACAATAAGGAGCTAATCTTCTGATTATAGCGAGATCAGCAAGTTCAAAAGGAGCATCGTAGATTGTTAAGAAGGTCAAAGGACGGTCAATATCTTGAATAGCATAATTCTCAGTTCCAATCTTTAAGGCGTTAAGACGCAAAAACTTTACCTTTGAAGAGGGGTGTTTGAAGGTGATAATTACTTCTCCATTCATACGCCTCTGCATACACGCAATCTCCTGGGATTCAATTTCAGCCAAACGTAAAGCATCAAAAACAGAACGTGCCGATGTAGATCTTGACGGTGTGAAGAACGCAGATCTAGGGCGATCAGGGAGCTCATTAGCTGCATTATTATGCACAGAGAAGCTTCTAGGCGGTTCTCGCAATCCAGCCGTTCGGGCAGAATACGAATCGCCATTAACAACGTTAACATTAGCTTCTAAACCAGTTTCATCTAGAGTAGAAGCATTCACATTATCCTCTAAATCAACATCAACACTAGCAGAATTATTGGCAGAATTATCCACAGCACTAGACTCGGGCATCTCAGCAGAATTATTTACAGTCGAAACAGGATTGTCCACAACACTAGACTCACCAATCTCAACATCACACACAGCACCAGACGCAGTCGTTCCAGCATCTAAAACTCGATACAACGGCGAAGGCATAGTTGAAAATCAGGCCAGAAAATGGCAAGGGCTTCCGCCAGGAACGCAAAAAGTTCGAAGACAAAATCAGCAGAGCTTCCGCAGGAAACAACAATTTTCTGACTGGCCACAAACGAACCTCACTGGCTACGGTAATGCCACTGCGCAAAGCTGATTGCAAGAGGATGCGAAAAACAATTTGAAGCAAACAATCTTGGCTTCTTTGTGGTAATATAATTTAGTACATACGCCGGTCTTCGTAAACTAGAATTTTTGTTTCTGACCTTGAAAATCATGTCTTACTAAATTAAAGTACAAAGAATACAAGGGAAACTTTTCAGGTTGAGGAGAGTAATCCATTCAAATTGTTTCTTTAAATATAGTTACCAATGTTACTCCTGCCTTAAATGTTTCTGGTTTCCACAGAGACGGCACAGCCGTTACTTTTACCTTAAAGAGTGAATTGCATGAATTGCGGTTTACATCAGATTTTGACCTACAATAGTTATAAAAGTTATTACTGATTATAATAAATAAAAGCAACCGCATATTGGAAAAGCTTAAAACATTCAGCCGAAATTACTACTACTTTTGTTTCAAATTGATGGTTCAGGTGATTTCATGAATCTTATCCCACAATCGTTGCACGTTCTTGCTCTTAGCAGAATGTTTACAATGACGCCATGCTTTTATTTCGTTGGTTCATTGATTTTTTTAAAAACATTCCCCAAGAACGGTGGCTTGGAGACTCTACCCTCAAAAAAATGGGTAGAGTTACAAAGGGATTGACGTGGTCCATTAATCGACGGGCAAAATGCTCGGTCCGTATCTTGCATTGTCAAACTACAAAGTTAGTCCAGAGGCAATAATTAAATTCAGGCAGTCAGATTGCTTTCTCATGCGTGTAATACTCTCCATGTATTGAAGGCCTTGAACCGAGAATACTGTGAGAAATAATCCCTCGCAACCATTCTTAGATAACATTTTTAGACGGATGAGCTTGACGTAAAAGGTTGTTTTTCTTCTTGTTTTTCAAACGTTAGACGTGAGTAAACGCTCAGGAGGCTCACGATCAGAATTGCGCACTTTATGTTTACGGTTTCTTTTCACAATAGTTGGTTTTTTTCTCAGTATATTCCGTCGTGTAAGAAATAACTTAATAACCAATCTTGCTCTCGGGAGATTATCAGTCCTAAGTACTTTTAACTCGTAAGAGCAACGTATTTCTATTTCTTTTTTCTTAGAAAGGTCCACGCATGGACCGACAAAAATTGCAAAGCCGACTGTATTTCATGCCGTCTTGCGAGGTATTGGGAAAAGTTTTCAACCAGCAATAACCGCGCCTCGGATAAGCCTCACTGGCTATGGTAATGCCACTTCGCAAAGCTGATCGCAAGAGGATGCGGAAAACAATTTTAACCAAACAATCATGGCTTCATTGTGGTATCTAACTCTGTACAAATGCGTATTCCATTCTTAATCTCGATATTTCTGGTTTTGATCTCGAGTAATGTTCTCTTGCTAAATCAAATAAAGATAACGATCTCTTAAAGTGTAGAAAATCAATCCACTGAAATTTTTTCATTAAATAATTTTTGCAATCTAGAAGAAACATCTTTGGCAGACAGTTACAATTCTGGTGCTATTTCATCAAATAAATAGGTCGAGTGAATCTATGAATCTGATCCCACAATGGTTAAATATCCTTGCCTTTTATAACGTGTTTGCCAAATAGCCATGTCTTCATTCGATTGGTTCATTGACTTTTAAATTTCTCAAGAACGTTGGTTTTGCCTAATGGCGAAACTGCCCCCCTCAAAGAAAAAAGTAGAAAAAAAAAAAGCAAATACACATGCCGAGAGAAGGGCGTAGTCCATGAAAAGGTAGTCAATGTAACGGAGAGCAAGCCACAGGCAGTCCAGTCGACGAAACCATCATGAGCCCACTCGCCGAGTACTACTACACATCCTAGAGCTGGGAGACGCGACGCAAGTCCCATCCATAATGGCTGATAAGTTGGCACTGAATCAGCTCCGACACTGGATATCCGATTTACCTCAGTATCGTTTCACTTAGGCCAGACGCCAATGCTTAGTATATGGAAGGGGGGCACCAGTGCTAACAGTTCCAACGCCAAGGATGAGAGAATCCACTACTCAAATCGACCACTTCATAGCGTTTATTACTGGTCACCATATTATCCAAGTTTTGCCTTTTGGCGAACGAACAATCACGTTATCGACGAAGGAGACCATTGAGGTTCCAAACGTTATACGGATGATTATCCCAGAGCGAATAGTCATCCAGTATATGACTTACTGCCAGAGTCTGGGTTCTGCTGTTGGATATTGTCAAAGGCTTGAAGGGCAATGCGAAGCTGTTCCCGAGCTGGACGCACTTGCTTAAACGCCATCTTCTTATGACATGCAACCAAAAGCTCGGGCGCTCAAGTCAAGTGCTTCCGGTAGATGTAGATTTACGTACAAGCAAAATAACTACCTGACTGAGAAATTTCAACAATGTGAGTGGTCAGGAGGAAGAAATGATCAGGCATCATTTGCGCGCTCTATGTCTGCCGTGGACTCCCAAGGAGAATCGATGCTCAGTAGTGAAGAGTTTCTCGCTCCATCTTGTCTGAAATAGTTATTGCTATATCACGCAACTCGAATTGTTCATGCTATAGCGTGATGCTTACCTACAGATTGTATAAGAAATAGGCCACGTACTGAGTTTTGGGTAACAAAGAATAATTATAAGCTAATTTCAGGGCGATGGAATACAATAGGGTTTATTGACTCAAGAACCGCAGTATTGTTGTAATCAAATTCCATGGAATGTAAAAGCCATTAGCGTAGGAAATTAATTCAGAATGGAATAGGTATCGGGAGTGTAACGTTGTAGAAGAGATTGTGAAAGGAATAAACGCATTTATCGAAAGATACAGTCCTTTGATTGTGAACCAGCGCCGGGAGATATTCCTGAGCACATCTCAGGTCGCTGGATTCTTTTACACACTTGGCGGCAAAGAATTCTCTCTTTAACGATGATGAACTTGAAGAGGAGACTGAATGTGCCACCCAGGAGGCAACCATCGAAGAATTGATTGACGAATGAGGTTTCCCGTGAACTTTTGCCAGGACACCCCACCATGCGGGATAAGGATAATCTATGCGAAATGATGACCTCAGGAGGGAAACTCAACACGACCAAGTCATCGGTTGCAAAACTAAGAGACATTTGCACCGGGCTTGGCATTGCTGTTGATGTATCCATCAAACGTAAGCAGGGAACGAGGTTGAGAAGTACTGTTCAAAATGTCGCTGTAAAGCGGCTACGTAAAGCCCAAAGATAGCACAAGGATGGGTAGGGGGATGGGAGGAGGGTAATCGTGGGGGTACATTCTCAGTACCACGACCCAAATACCACGCCAAGGCCTAACTTAGCGTCAATCGTGGGAGCACTGTCATATAGACCTCCTTCTTAGAATCCATGTCACTAAGTTTTCGCCAGCGCAACTTTGCTTTCAAAATCTCCCAGCTGCCCATACCCCCCCCCCCCCACGCCCTTTGAATAAAGAAAATGAAATGGACCGTCCAAATACATTTTGTTTTTACTCACTTTAAATTCAAAGTTAACACAAGGGTGGGGTAGGGGGAGTGAACAGGATGTGGTTACGAACCCTTAGCTATTTTCCACTACGCAGTGAGCTGAGCAATAGCTGAGTGTGCTAAGGAGAAAAAGGGGAAGTTGTCCCGTTTTAACTTTAAAAAAAAAAAACGTATTTTGAGGGGAAACAATTGAGTGAATTGCTGTATTAAATACTTTGAACAAGAGACATACAAAAGTCCTGTGCATGTGGTATGTTTATATCACGATGGAAATCTTAATTAATTGCAGTGGCCATGTAATGTATCGTTAAATACACTGCGTGCAATATCAACAAGAGAAAGCAATTGTTTGCATAGGTAAACTTCTTTCTCCCTCCCCCGCCAGAAAATAAATTTAATCACTAGGGGCCCTTTTCTCGAAGCTCCCGGTAATTACCGGGCCAGTTAAGCTGTTTTGTTTTCCATTCCAGATGGGAGTTTCAAAAGTTTTGAATATTATACAGTAAAGTTACTAGCTAAAGAAACAAAATGGACTTTATTAGAGGTCAGAACACACTCTACTTTTCTTGAGATTTTGATTTCAAAATCTGATACCGGGTCTTTCGACAAACAGGCCCCTGGTTCGAAAAAGACGAAGGTAAGATTGCGTTACACTCCCTAGACCTAGAGTTACATCTTGCCTCAGGAATTTTTTTTGGAATACAAGAAACTAAATGAATATCAAGTGCTTGTTTACTGAGAGATAGATATTACAATATATGGATTGATTTTCCAGAAAAGTGTTGCACAAGCTTAACCTGGAACCGGCGTACAAGCTCGATGTCTCGATGCGGCAACAAGAAAGCAATGGAAAAATTAATTGAGAACGTCAAAATTATTAGCCTTTAAACACCCATTTGGAAGGTAAGCTGTCATTGAAGTATTCTCTCAGGTTTACTGGGTAGTTTTAATGGGAAATGGAAGGTTTTTTCAATGGTTTGCTCAGAGAGCGAGCTAAGGCTAGTCGGTTTGTTTACATTTCCTGGTTAAGGCCATCCCCTTTTTTTTTCGTTTACTGTCGGATACGTTTTCTGATTTGGGGTATGTCGGTCGGAAAAGAAAAAACAAGCCGAAAAAAAAGGAGAAGAAGTCTGGAACTAGGAGACCCAGTACCTCAGCATAGTATCTGCGGAGCCTGGAAACGACAAGACGAGGTTACAAAGTCCACTGAGATTTTTGCCACACTTTGCCTGGATTGTTTATATTTAGCTCTTATTAACCGAGCAGGAGTTCTGTATGGGAGAATCTTGACTGAGGTTGTAAGTACAGACCGAACGCAGTGAAGTCTGTACACCCGACCGAGGTCAAGACTCTCCCATACAGACCGACTAAGCTTGGTTAATAACATGTTTATTATATGGCAAAAACAAGAACAATTTAATTAGTTCAATGTAACTGGTTTGTACTAAGTGACAGTTTGTGTGCAAACGGCGATGAGCGGCCGAATTTAATTCTTCCAATGTTTGCTCGCCCTCTTTACTTTATTTTCTCATCAGCTTTTTGGCCCTTACAGAAATAAATATTCTTTGATGATTTTGCATTTTAGTTCGCAACTTTTTCGCTTCAAAACATAACTGGTTTAGATGCCAGTCTAGATAGGAAAATCTAGACAGCGGTCAATATCCATTTTAGCCAATCAAATTCGTGAATTTGGTAGTTCCCAGTCCTTGTGCGACAGAGCCATATAATAATATAGAATCTTAAATTTTTAAATAAAAAGGAGGGGTCCACATCCCATACCCAGGTTCGTTTAGGAGCAACAGCACCTCTTTTATACCCCAAACAGGGCTCGTTCAGGTCATGGTGGTCGTTGAAAGTCATGGAAAATTAAAATTCTGTTTGATAGTTAATTTACTGCGGATCACAAGACAACGACAATGAAAGATAAAGACACTAATTAAGCAGCTTAAACGCACGCATTTTGGTGAACTCCAGAGTTTGTCTGTTGAACTGTTTAAGGTTAAAAAACGCTCTGAGACAAGTTTAGGGTTTGAATTTTTGAAACTGACAGCTAATCAGCTTAAGTCTTGGAAAACTTAAAAGGGTCATAGAAAGAGTCAAGGAGAGTCATAGAATTTAAACAACTCAAAAGAGTACGAACCCTGTCATAAATCCTTATAATAGCACCATGATTATAGTCACGATTGTTTACTAGATCCACGTTTCCGACGATCGTTTCTTTTCCTACACTGAGAATTGGTCCATATTTATTTTAAATAGAAATTTTTTTACTCAATTCAAAAAAAAAACTCGTAAAAAATTGATAGGTCACTGAACTCGTTTTCGAGAACACGACGATTTACCTCTACGGTGAGGTCCAAGCGTAGACAAAAAGCTACCATTTTTTACTGCGCGCGCGATGATCTCGTCTGAAATTATGCGCAGCACTGCCAGCACAAAACATCGTCTGTATAGTGACGATTTCTTGAGATTTTGTAGTTGTAGAAGTCTTACTAAGAAATCAGTCACAACATACGAGTGGCTTTACACATCGCCCAGAATGCTATTGTCTTTCGCGACATGTACTTGCAGTGCCCAGTTTTTCGATGCGCGGAATAATATTGCGTAGATTTAGCTTTCGGATTTCCGACTGCACTCGTCAATGAATCGGCGGTTGTCAATCAAACCGCCTGATGTGTGAAGTAAATCGGTGCGGTGCGCGAAACATTTGCTTCTATTTTATCGTTGTCCTCTTTTACTCGACCGGTCAAAGCAGTTAATTAGACACAGTCTTTTACTCGATCGGCTTATGTAGTCTGTACGTTGATCGAGGACTCCAAAGACAACGCTGGTCTTTTCCGTTCGTACGACACTGGGGAAAATAAAAATAAATGACTTTTCTGCTTAAACGCGTCTTACACCTGAGCGAGCATTGTTTTCCATTGTTTGTATGCGATAATTATTCAAAAATGGGTCCGTTTTAATACCCGCGGGAGTTTCAAAATCAGTCAACCGTAGAGCCGAACGGTCTCCGACAGGCAAATTTGCAGAGATTGAGGAGTGCTTTCGGAAAACCACATTTTGATAATACTTGTAGACGTCGTAAACAAGCGAAAATTGGCAGAACCTTTCCTGACATCCGGTACCAACTTTTCCATATGGTACCCGTCAACTTAACCGATCCGTTCGTCGGAATATTTCGCTTGAACAACAGCTCCCATACTAGAAAGCTCCCAAAATAGACTGTTTTCAAAGCGAATTTGATAATACTTGTAGAGACCTTATAAAAACAATTTTTGTTCAGAATCATTTTTCGCTCCTTTCTCTACAATTTCCATATGATACTCGCTGGCCAGAGAAATAAATATGCCCGTGAAATAGAAAAGCGTACACGCTGGTGACCGCTTTTTGCCCGTATTCTTTGTTATTATTAGCACTTTTCTCTAATCGATTTTGAATTTTAGCGCCGGCACACACAAAAAGTTCCCGGATGTGTCGCGGCATTCTGGGCGATGAATCGACGACAAACTAAGCTAAGTTGATAAACCAGTCAAATATGTCATTACCTTCTTCATAACTTTTTTTTTTTTTGAAAACGCGAAAATCTGGGTCGGTCAGACGACGGTAAACAGAGGAAAAAAAGGGGACGGCCTGAACAAAATCTCTTTGAAAGGTCAAATTGGGTCAACTTGCATGGGGCCGCTTGCCTCATAACTAACTTTCGCCAAGAAAAAAATTATATCACGTTGAAACACAGCTCTTTTACTTGCAAGAATCAAATTTTGAAAGAATTCTACATAATACCGAGTATGTCTTGAGATGTTTGAAAAAGGTATGGAATTTTGGATTTTCAAAGTCTAGAAATCTCGGTTCTCTTCGCTTGCTCTCCAGGAATTCGGAATTACAATTGGAAGTCATTGTAATGCGCACGAGAGCATCTTCTCATGTATCGTGCGCTATAGAAGCAATAAAATTATTATTATTATTATTATTAAAATATCATCAAGACAGCTTAGCAATACCTCCCAAGTAAAATTATAAACTACAGAAAGCCATAATTGGCTATGCGCCTTCGGGCGTGTTCGATTATCTGATCATGAAATTTGAGCTCATTTCTGTGATTTTTCCGCTTCACGGGTTGTCTACGGTTTTTCGTAATTTTCTCAAAAATGTAAAAACTCTAGAACCTAAGACTTATGTCACGATTCCTAGCATACCATAGGTTATCTCTGGACGAAATATCAAGGAATCCATTTTTCCAACCTTGTGCCACATTTTTTCAACCTCACTCGGTCCCTACAGAGAGTCGCTCTTAAAAGCTTAGCTGACAATATGTGAATACAGCAGAAATAATCAGAAAAGTTACGATAACGTTTTTAAAAAAAGATCTCGATTGAGTCAAAACTCCTTGTCGCAGTGTAAAGTTTCACTATGTGAAAGAAACCCACATGAGGTTAGTAGCCTTTGGTGAACGTTGGTGAAAATTGTTGTAGTATCTCAGCACAAAAGACAACGAAACAAATCTTTACACTATTTGTTGACAATGATCTGAAAACACCGACTCGGACTTGAAACCGACTCGGACTTGAAAGTGCACGCGCTGCACTATGCGAATGAACTACTCGTACGCGTCAGACTTGCCTTTCAAAATCTTTTGCAAACTCGCCAAACGAGTAGAAACAATAGAGAGTTTAAGCATGACGTTTACGGCAGACGGCAAACGGCAAAAATTACATTGGATTTTTTAATCTTTTCTTGTAATCTTTAAATGAATCACACAAAAATAGAAAAGTGTCTCTTACTATTCACAGCAAATACAAATATTTTCATTCTGCTGTACAGAGAGCTGTTTGCCGTTTGGCGTAAACGTCATGCTTAACCTCTCTAATAACTGAAACTATCAAAAACAGGTTTTGGTTATGATTAAGCATTGTTTGGCAAACTCACAAATTAACTGGATATCGGAGTAAACAGTTTTCTTGCATAACTTTCCTCTACAAAACAAAGACAAAAGTTTACGGGAATAACTAGCTGGGGAGCGGATTTTATTCATTCACAGCGCGAAGTTAAAGAAATTGTCGGCCCTGAAAAACACACCTTTTCCATTAAATCAGAGCATAAAAGTACATAGAAGAGCCCTGGTTCTTCTCTGCCTTATTCCCTGCCATCGCTGTGAAAAATCGGCAAGAGAATCGTGACAACATCCACGCGAGAGCCCAAAACACGTGCGTGGATCAGCGTGGATATATGACGTCAGGATGGCGCAATTTGTTCTAAAAATAGAAAAATTGTGCCATACCATGAGTCCGCGGGCATCCCAAGACTTACGGTCTCCGTCCCTGATCATGGCTCCTGCTTATATTCTTTACAGCATAAGGTTCTAGAACTTTTTGGCTCGACTAAATAAAGCAACATTACAACATTAAACTATATTCACAGCATCATATGTAAACGGCTTAAACTGCTGAATCATTGTGATACGATACAAATTAAATATGCAAGAAAGTTCCAGACGATTCTAGACAGTCAGGCAAGTCACGTCACAATTTTTCGTAACACCGACGATTGCGTGACTGAAACGTGATCAGAAGTCATTAGACCTGGAAGCGTTTAGAATAGAATTACATCAATCATTGTATCTTGTAGTGTGTTAACTTTGGAGATATCTATCGACATGGAAGGAAACAGTTAATATGAAAGCTGCGATTTAATTGACCATACCAGTGTGATTATAAAGAGACCGTTCACGACAGAAGTGGCGACCCTGCCAGGACGGTTCCAAAGCGAAAAGGTGGCACCCGAGGAGTAACTTAACAAATCAATCGAGGCAAGGCTTCCACTGCTAGAGTTTACAAATACACAAACATCTGGTGCGGTGGAGAAGCAAGGCTACGGATGTGTGGAGAGACTGAGGAACACTCTAGCCAAGAAAGTAGAGGAGGTTCGAAGCGGAACAAGAAGAAGGGGAAACTCTAATTTGGAACACAGATCTTGAAACAAAGCTAAGCGTGTTTGGAAAAGCCATTGATGCCCTTGACGTAACAATTAAGGGATTTAAGACCGCAGCGCACCGCGGAGCCGAAGAGTAAAAAAAAAGAAAATGAAGCAACGCTAACTAGGGAAAAGAAATTCGAAGAAAGGAGGCGTTTTGAAAAGGCCAAGTTACAACAGGAGGTCAAATGCGAAAATAGGAAAATAGGAAAGATCAGATGAAGGAACAGTCAATCAGCGCTAAGCTGCAATGATTTGCTGCTGATTGATTCAGCTGATGTAGCTTAAACCACAAATTTGTTTTCTTATCTCAAGGAGCTGTTGGAACCAAAAGTTCGGGCGACGGTCGACTGCCTTCCGTTCAGAAAAGAAGGCCATGGAAGAGCCAGAAACATATCGAAAACCAATTACGGGAAAGAGAGTGACATAGTTAACGTGTATGTAAACAACATCGTATCCTTACCATTAGTTCGCGGAACCAACCACAAGTTCTGGAAACCGTGGGAAAATTAACTAAAGAAAATCAATGATCACGTACAAATGACGCTCCACAAATTGGAGGGAGTAAGAGGTGATCTAACCTGAGTATCAGGCCTTTCTTAGCAAGAGGGTAGGGGTAAAGAGGAATTGAAGAGAAAGGCCTGACACAAACGTTTTCATTGGCTCATGTCGTACGTCCAGATTCTGGACGTTGCGCTGATTGGATAATTTACAATGCACCCTGACGTCACACCACCGGAAATAAAAATTTCATTCTGGCGTATTATGTGAACTGATCTCGACGAGAACGAAAACTTCGCTAGATATTTATTTCTATGTGATCGTGGAAAGCGACGACTTCAAAACGGCTCTTGAAGTTGCTCTACAGTTCTTTCCAGGAATTAAACTAAAAAGAGAGAACAGAAATTGTGCCTTGAAAGCCTGCTTGTCAAACGAAAACACTTCCTCCTCAGAATTTTGATATCACACTGGTTATTTCAGCATCCAGCTCTTAGTATTGGTCAGAAAACAGAGCTCTCTTTGTTCAGTGAGGGTCTTCGTTGAGCTCCTTCAGCTTCATTTTCACAAGTGCTACTTGCCTTTGGAGCTACTTCAGTTGCGAGATCGCTAGCCTCGAACAGGAATAAAACTACTTGCTGTCGAAGGAGTCGAAGGTGTTTGTGGTCAGGAGCGGTTGAAGCTCTAAGTCTTTCGCCTTGTCGAGTGCCCTACCACCGGCCAATGCCTCCCGTAACTCAGCGGAACATTCTGTAGCAATTCACTACTTTCCTAGTGCATTTTTTTGCAAACAGTCCTTTTGCCATATCTTGAATGACAACAATTCTTTGCGAAATTCTGATTGCCGAAGCTAAGAAAGTATTACTCATCATCATATTGAAAAGAAAACCTCATTAACATTTACTCTCTACACACAAAAACATACGCTACTACAAAACTAGTTTCGTCAGTAGACCTCGTCAGTTGTATGCAATGTATCGTTGAAATTAACGAACGATACGATGATGTTAATGAGGTTTTCTTTTCAATATGACGACAACAATTCTCATCTCAAGCAATAATTCCACAAGAATTATAGGTTTTCACACAAAACATTAGAAACCTCTTTGTTAAAAGTTTCAGCAAACAGCGGCACTGTGGCGACACACTTTCCATACTCTGTGTGAAAAGTTTCGAGGCAAATTGTGCAAATATTCTCGGAACCCGCACGAAATTAAAAACTCCGCCGTTGCACGCAAAATTTATGCAAAGTAGACATGACAGCCGGAAAAAAAGGAAGAAGACTGCAATAACGACCCTTATGTCAGGCTTTTCTTTGCCGGGTGCTTCCTTTTCCTACCCTGCGAGAAAGAAAAGCTTGATACTCAGGCTAGAGGTGATCTAGTTCGTACAGATGACAATTGGCAAGAATGGTATTTCCCGCAACTGCTCGAAGCACTCCGCAAATGGACTGTTAGCAACCCCCCAAAAACCGAAGAAAGGCACAACCAAGAAAAACCGACACCACCAAAACCACCGAAATTCGAAACTTACCACGCCAAATAGCAAGAGCAAAACAGAAGACGTTTTCTATACTGCGACAGTACAGCCCATCAATCAATCAATTGCAATAAAGTCATCGCAATCCAACAACGCAAGAAGCAGCTCTCGCATTAGGAACGTAACTTAATCGAAATGATGATGCAGGCAACCACCAAGGAAATCGAAATCCATGAAGTTATCATCAAGAGTTCGTCGAGTGAATTTCATTTTCGAATAGAAATGGCCAAGGCTAGGCAAAACGTGGAATCCTACATACTTTAGTGAACTCAAGATAATATATAGATTTAGGTCACCCAAAAAGCGGAGCTCCTGTAGCCTGATTAGGCCAAACCAGGATAAGGTTGAATTTTGATTTGAGTTTTGTAACTTTGCAGTGTGGTTTTTCAAACATTGTTTGGTCTTCTATTTTGAGTTTAATAGCATACAAGCAGCAATTTCTGCATTCTGATTGGTTAAGAACATGTCAATTAATCCCAAGTCAGTACAAAAAAGTGTAATTGAAGGCAAAAAAGTGTAATTGAGTCTGAAAATGATTGACAGCTCCTACTTTGGGATCGGAAAAAGAAAATGGCGGACAAAAATCAAACGAAGATTGAAACTCTTTACCTATATTTCAATACAATTACCTCATAACGAAGCAAAGTGCAAACCTCAATAACAATTACTAAACTAGTAAAAGCGAAGTAGATATACACAAAAGGCGTGAGGTCAAAAAACATACACTTGAGCTTGAATGAATGAAAATATGCGGGCGCCGATCACGACTGCATTACAAAATACCAGTTGAAAAAGTAAATTTTAAAATTCTTCAGTACCACGAAATAAAACGTGAAAAAGGACCCAACATGACGACCTAAAAACCTGCCACATCTTACTTTTGAAGACGAAAAGTGCAAGCATTCTGCTTTTGTGAAAGAACTGAAACGCGAGCTTAGAGATTAGGAAGGTCGTTCCCTAACAAAACGCGGTAAACACTTCAAGGGGCAAATCTAACCTGTACAACGGTCGCGTGAAGAAGTTAAAGTCAGGCAGCAAGCAGGAAAGGTTAAAAAGATGTCCTTCAGAGCTAAGAAATTCCGTTTGTTGGTAGATTTTGGATTCGTTTCTTGGCTTTTTGGTCAAAGTTACTTGTACCAGGTTTAATAGTTTCTTGCACACAGTTTCTCAACCACTCGAAAACATTTGGCAAGAAAGCCATATCAAAACCGCAGGGAATTTTGTGGTCAAGTTCTTCAACTCAACTGTAAGTAAAGACTGCTTTTCACTGTAAAACTGAAGAAACTGCTCAGTTTTCATACATGACTTGGAGAGAGTGAATGAATTTTTACCCTTTAATTCACTTGTCAAATAAAGTTGACGTAGCTTGTTGCCTCCATTTGTCACGTAAAACACTAAAGCGTGACAGAAATTCTCACTTGTATATTATTAAAAAGTAATCAAATGATTTCGAGTGCAATTTAAAATAAATAAACACTCATATTTTTTTTACTCGTGCTTATTTATTCCAAATTGCACTCGAAATCATTTGATTACCTATACTAATAATCCCAAAACCGATACACAAAACAAAAGCTGATAGAAGAAACCGTTATGTGTTGGTTTACTTTTTAACCTGGATTAGAGTTAACAGGCTTCCGAACAAACCGGCTACCTGACATGAGGCTGCGATCAAATCGAAAAACCAGCACTTGGTCAGCGGTCTACTTTAATAAACACGTGACCTCGATTAGCTATAAACTTGAGCCCACGATATGGTCACGTGATACTGGTCAGCGATAAGTTAATTTGACAGGTATCAATTGATCATAACATGATTGCGGTAAACCAAGGTTGCATGTCTCTGTCAACCTATTATTTGAAGTATGGCCGCCATCTTGCTCGACTCCACCGTCGCCGTCGTGCGTACGCGCCCACGAGCAATACCGCTAGCCATGATAACCATGGACGCTTACCATTCGACCAAAAATTCCGGGGCGAATTTTCGGAAATTTCCATGGGCAAATGGTACAGTCTTTTTCCTGTGTGGAAGACGATAATTGTTCGCTTGGAATTTTTCAATGACTTCTAGGTTTAAATCACAAATATAGAAGCAAACAGAACACAGTAATGAGTCGACATCATTACTTTTTATAGACCACAACAGCAGGGACCTTACACTAACCAAAACGGCAGCTAAAACATCATAAAACAAGGGGTTTAATGAGTCGTACAATGGTTCTGCGCGCGTTATAAATCTTTGTACATTTTACAGCCAACCTATGCAAAACAAACAAGTACACCACAGGGGCATTGTTTTTATAAAACGCTTTCTTCACGAATCTAGCTGAAGCTAGTATTTAGCAACATATAAGTAGAAAGGTCCTAAAGTGTTTCTTTTTACGAATGCGCGTCGCCGTCATCTTTGCGTGAGATGTCCAACTCGCTGTGATCGCGGCCAAAAGAACTACATTGTAGCTAGCGCTGAGTAGAGAGTTGGGAATTTGCATAAATTCCGAAAAAAAGGACAACTTTCTGAGGTATGCCCAAATTTCCCTGTAAATGACATTCATCCTTGAATTTTCGGTTGAATAGTTTGCTTTTCGGAAATTCAACAATTTCCGGATTTTCTGGAACTTTTCCCAGGAAATTTCGGTACCATTTGTCCCCGTTTCGAAAATTTCGAAATTTTGGGTCGAATGGCAAGCGCCCATGAGAAAATCAACTCATGGGTTTCCTTTTCTTTCCTATATGAGTATGGGGCTCCGCTTGGCGCCCCTTCGGGTCGCAGGAGCTCCGCTACAAAGAAATGGTTTCGCAATAGTAACACCATTGGGCGTAGTAACGGATGACGTTGACATGAAAGAGGACCTGCCGGTGCACCTGCACAACAACTCATGGGTTACCTTTTCTTTCCTATATGAGTATGGGGCTCCGCTTGGCGGCCATTCTGGCCGCAGGAGCTCCGCAACAAAGACATGGTTTCGCAATAGTAACACTATTGGCCGTAGTAACGGATGACACTGACATAAAAGAGGACCTGCCTTTGCACCTGCACAACAAGTATGCCCAAGTCAAGAAGGAGATCAAGCCCAAGGTAGGGAAACCCGGAGGACCCATGCATTGTAGAACTAACGCATTTGCAGACTTGACGAACTTGGATTACAATATCACCCAGTTGTCGATCAAGACCTTGTTTACAAAGAATTCAAAGAGCAGCTCGTAAGACTCCCAGAAGGATGGTGTGAGGCTAGCCTACTTTGGAAGAGTAATTATCTACCCTTACCCAACAATAAACATGGAAGCCTGAAGCGATTGGAGAACCTCATGAGGAGCCTTGCAGTAGTATGACGTGATCATTCAAGATGAACTGACCCAAGGAATAGCGAGTTGAAAAGGAATCCAAAGGCAGAGTTCTACAACCCACACAAACCCGTGGTGCGAGAAACGGCAGAGCGGACAACGATCCGCATCGTTTACGATGCTACTACCCAAGGTTACGACAAGGCACCATCCCTCAGCGATTGCCTAGAAACCGGCCCACCTTTGCAGAATAAACTTTTCACCGTGGCAACACTGTGATTCACTCAAGCAGTATTTGGGGCTCTCGACATACCCATTCTTGTTCGGTAGAGAATTCGAACAGCACCTGAACAATCTTCATCACATTTGTCCGAGAAATGTAGAAGAGATCAGAAGAAGTCTCTACGTGGACGACTTAACCAGCGGCGATAAAACCGTTACCGACGCGCAACATTTAAGCAGACCTCTTCAGGGAAGTATCATTCGAGCTTCATCCATGGCATTCCAATATGCCCTCCATGGATGTTAGACGAGATGGATTTCAAGAATAAAACTGCACCTGATACAGTCAAGAACGTCTGAGAGAAGCCACTACTGTAGACTTAATCACTCCAAATGGATCCAGAATCATATGTGATAATACTGGCCCAAGCAAGGTAACAAATTTAGGGGGCTCTTATAAAGGGAACTTCTCATATGTAGACACAAGAAGTTGTGAATTTTAATTTAAAAAGCTTTCATAAGGATATTAGATCAGTGGATTTCGCTTTTTGTTACCTTGATGTGTATCCAAACAAATGCGGCACATTTGGAGAATGTAAAACGTGCATTCAGCATCGTAAAAAACTTAATGGCAGTCTTTGAAGATCATATAACAAATACTAATTCTATATGGTACTTTTCCGTTCCTGACAATTAAACGGGACTCCAAATGAGCTATTTCGGCTGGTGAAGCATTAGAAGAGATCTTTATTATTCTACGAGTAAAAGCGTTTTACTTTACGACTGTGGTAACAACCAAAGTTTTCGCTGAATAATGTGTACGAAGTAAACTTGTAAAGGAAATTCAATTTACCCTCAGAAACTACTACTGAACTAATTAAGTACCCTGAAGGATGATCGCAGTAAGCGGGTTAAGTTATAATAAAACACATTGATTGCGCTGCAGTTCATTCTGATTTTGGAGCAACTGCCTCATAATACCGACAATACATATTAACGCCCACGTCGCTAGTGGAGGGTGGGTGCCCAAGAAGCCCGGGGGCTGCAACCGCAATCACAACCCCGAGGCACTAGAACACCCGACTGGCCTGCCCAACTCGCTCAGTGGAAAGAAAATTATGGGGGGGGGGGGGGGGGGGAGGGGGGATAGGGAGGAAACACCGAGAACCGCAAAATGACAAAGAACGGACCCACAAACGCCACGCTAACAGAGTACTGAACACGCTGCAAGCACATGGGAGACAACGCATGAACTAACCAAGAATGCCGGTGGACAACGTCAGCCCCAGGGCTCCCACGGCCATATGACTGCTGCAAACGCTAAGAAGCACACCAACGCTAAAACAAACGCTATTACACGGCCAGGACACTGGCCAACGCTTACAAGAACGCCACTGACCAGACTACCTACTGGTCATAACTCTGTGCATTCACAAACTACAACAAAATGCTACAGAACGCATCAAATGCTCAACAAACGCTAACAGATGGCCAAGATACTAACACCGCCTACAAAAAAACGCTACTCACCAAATAAGCTCCTAGTCGTTAACTATGTTAAATTTCATTTAACTATATTTAAATTATTTCGAAGAAATAATCGTGCTGAAGGTAAATCGTTGGGTGTTATTTAGCTCATATCAACCGAGCAGGAGGTCTGCACACACGACCGACACGCGAGGTCAAGATTCTCCCACACAGACCAACCTAGCTCGGTTAATAAGATGTGCATTATATGGTAAAAACAAGAACAGTTTAATTCGTTTAATGTAACTGGTTTGTAGTAACTGACATTTTGCTTGCGAACGGCGCAGAGCCGAAGTTAATTCTTCCAAAGTTTGCTCGTCGTCTTTACTTTTTTTCTCATCCGCTTTTTGGCACTTAAAGAAATAAATATTGTTTGATGAAAATTGTAGATGCCGCGAGTAATATACGAGGTGATAGAGCTTCTTATTTGCTTACTACAGAGGTCGCGAGCCACGATGGTTTACATGCTGCTTACGTCACTGGAAGTGCATTTGAACTACGTACGTATCGTCACATCCCTCTCACCCTGATGAGGTGAGTCATAACAGCAAACAAAATAACAACCAAACTGAACAAAGGAACACAAACTATCAGTCAACAACAAAAGTTCCTTTGTTAGTAGATCAGCATTGTTCGACACCGAGCAATTTATGTGCCCAGCCTTTCCGGAGCCTTGCTGATCCTGCCACTCCAAGAAACATAACTTCCTGGGAGAGCGGCGGTTTGATTCTCTTGGGGAAGTCAAATTGCAACAGTTGGGTTGGTGGCAGCTTGTACCACAGTTTGTTCATCTGTGTCTGGTTTGACAGCTATGTTGCTCTGAGGGGTCAGCAGTATATGGATTCTAATGCGCCTCAGCTCTCTTCCAATTGGGGTTGACACAGCATACGACCGGGGAACTCCTGCAAGATTTTCTCTCACTTCGGCTGGTTTCCATTTCAGTGTCGATTGATCCTGGATGCTTACTCTGTCCCGGTGTTAGTTCAGGAAGTTGCCTTGCAGACCTGTCTTGGTAGAATTTTTGCAGCTCCTGTCTGTCCTCTAGTCTGGGGGCGACTACTTCATTGAAGGTGTCTCTGGGGATTTTCCTCAGGAGGTTGTCCTGGATTGTTCGACCGAGATGTAGTTCAGCAGGTTATGGCAGTTTGTGATCAATGGGTGTGATTCTACGGCACAACGGTCTCTGTAGGTGTTTTTCGCTTTGAGAAGAGCAGCTTTAACTGATTTCACTTGGCTCTCAATAAAACCAATGCTACGTGGATAGTGTGGGGAGCTTGTCACATGATGGAAACCCAGTTCTCTTGCAAAATCTTGGAATGCTTCACCACTATATTGGGGCCCATTATCGGATCTTACTCCCTTAGGATCCCCTGCTCGTTGAAAATCTGTAGTAGCATTTTGACTACTTTGTGGCTGTTTCCTTGTCCCCTTGCTATCTGCGTAACAAATGGAAACTTCGAGTAATAATCAGAACCATCCAAGATAAAGAGGTCTTTGCGAATAGTGTGCCATACCCTTGGGGCACCTCTGCGAGGATCATGGGTTCTTTTTGCTGGCTCGGGTGCAGTTCCTGGTAAGTGCTACATGTCTTGGTCATTTCATCTATGTCTTTGTTTAGACCTCTCCAGTATACGGAAGTCCTAGCCCTGAGCTCTGTCGTCTCTGTTCCTTGGTGTGCTGTATAGAGCTTTGTCCAAAATTTCCTTCTGTAGCACAATGGGGATAATGATGCGGTGACTCTTCATATGCCTATCCCATCTTCTACAGCGAACTCATCACGAAAGGGCCAATATGAGCACTGAAACTTGCCGGATGGTTAACGGCCAACCAGAGAGGATCATTTCCTTCAGTGCATTGAGCTCTGGGTCTGACGCGGTTTGTTCTCTAATTCTCTCCAAAATGCTGTTACTGAATTGACGGTGGACGTCGTGCACTTGGACATTCATTCGAGGGATGGCTTCTTTTTCTTCTGGTGATAACCTGGAGATGACAAGGTCAAATCGTTGTAGTCTCAGTAGCATCCCCTGAAGACGCAGGGGTGCGACTGTCAAGTGTTTTAGGTGAATACTCTCGAGGGGCTTGAAGTCAGTGTTGGCTGTGACACTGTGACTATACAGGTTAGTGTGAAACTTCTCATACCAGTACACCACAGCAAGTAGTTCAATGTTTGCATATCTTGTTTCCACATCTGTGAGTGCTTTGCTCGCAAAAGCAACAGGCTTATCAGCGAATTCGAAGCGTCAACTTGTCAGGTGATGTCCTTCTTTGGATCAAAGTAGGTTAGAGTGACTTCACTACTGATGGAGTCCTTGATTTTGTTGTAGGCTTCTTGGTGTACTGGACTCCAGTCACACTGGTGGATTTCTTTTAGGAGCTCTCAAAGTGGGGCTGTTAGTGTGCTTAGATTTGGGGTGAACAGACCCATGTAGTCTGCCAGACCTAAAAAGGTCTGTAGTTCTTGGCGGCTGGTTGGAGCTGACATTTGTTTCAGTGCTGAGATTATGTTTGGATCTGGCAGGATCCCACCTTGGCTACAGTAGACTAGACTGTTAACCCAGGGTGTGGGTTCACCTTCCTCAAGTTTTGTGATGATGCCGTTCTTGACCATATGATTTAATTCACTTTTGATGTCGTCTTTGAGGCTGAATGGCACGCTTCGTGGAGGATGAATCACATTGTAGTCAGTTGTAATATGGTACTCCTCTTGGATCTTCCCAATGCCATTAAAACACTCAGGGTATTGTTTAATCAGATTTTGCTTGTCTCTTATCTGGGTGGTTTCCTTGATTTGTTCAAGGGTCTTGTCCTTTAGGCATCCATGACTGTTGGTGTGGGGATGTTATGCCTGTATAGCACAACTGAACTGTAGCAGATTCAGGTCAGTGGAGGTTGTCAGGCCAATGATTGCAGGACCTGGGTTGTTAGTGAGGTAAAAGGGTGCGAGCGTTCTCTCTTTCCTGTAAATGCAAGGTATGGTGCCTATGCCACGGTATTTAATTTGTGAGCTCCGTGGGTAGTGAGCACAACATTCGAAGACAACAGTGCATTGGGTTTGAGTTTACCATATTTGCCTACTTGATGTGGTACATCTAAACGGTAAAGTTACATAGGTAGTATGTTGCCCTGGGCCCCAGTGTCAAGCTTGGCTCCTGTTATCGCTCTCTGCCAGGTTTACTCGAATGGATACAAATACTTCATCTCGACTAGACTCAGGTGTCCCATGTGTTAAATTTACTTTGGTGACTGATTCGAAAATAATGGATTTGAAGGATGTTTCCGCAGCGGAATCTCTTGAATCTTCTATATGAGACCTTTTCTGAGATTTTACCGAAGTCAGAACCAGTTGCAAATTTTATTTGAATTTGGTCCATTTCAAGGAATTTTTTGTATGGGAGAAAAGTTCGAAGCTAAATTTTTTTTTTGCTAGCGCGCGCTTGACCAAAAAGTTTGCATATGGCTTTGACCGTGTGCTGCTTGAGACGGCTTTATGCCAAGTTTCGAGTGAAACTGATGGTTCAAAGTGGTCGCAAAGTGCAACTTTAGATTTTTACACTACAGTTCTTGCTTCGCTCCTTCGCTAAGTCTTGCATGACAATAGCTCGGGCTCGCTTTGAAATTCCCGCGCGAGTTAAAACGGATCCAATTTTGAATACTTATCTCACACAAAAAATTGAAAATAATGCTCGCTCAGGCGTAAGGCGCGTTCAAACAGAAATGTCATTTATATTTATTTTTCCACCTCGTACAAATAGAAAAGAACTGTGTTGTCTTTTAAGTCCTTGATCAACGTACAGACTATGTAAACTGATCCGGTAAAAGAGTGGGTCTGATGAACTGCTTTGACCGGTCGAGTAACAGGAGAGGCCAACGATAAAATAAATTCAAGTGTTTCGCGCACGGCACTTTAATTTGGCAACGCTTTAGAAGAAGAATTTTTTTTGTGAGAAAATTTTTGGAGGGGAGTGAATAGGTTTGCGGATCGGCGGATTTGGTAAATAATTTAGCCCGGATTCTGGATTCAGAGCGAAATTTTAACGGATCTGCGGATCCTATGATCACCGCGGATCGCGGTTTTATCCAGTTTTTGGGCCCGGATTTTGGATTTCAGTTGTTAGAAAGTTCGAATTGTAGATGTCCAGGTTGACCTAGAAATCTCACTTTCTCTCTTTTATGTGCCCGATGTCACGCAGTGGAGACAATGACTAGAAATAGTCATGCACTTAAGAGTGACGGGTCCTCCATGGCCGTGATGAAAGTTGCCTTCTACTCGCGTGGAAACTCTCATCTTTCAGACGATACTGGTGTACGTACCAGGTACTGGTGTTGAAGGCAGTAGGGATGGGCTTGTCTCAGAATGCCAATTCCAACAACCAGTTGGTCTTTGCGTTGAGTTTACTCGGCTGTGTTTGTTTGCGTCGACCAATCAACTCGTGAAAGATAATCAAGCCAAATTCCGAAACAGTGTAATTTTTAAAGGCTGTAAGAAACCTTTATGATTCCAGGCAGCTAGTACTCCAATTTTACTATTAATAATTTCATTCAATTTCGTAACTTTTTTTGGTTAAAGCCGAAGTGTGAATGTGAGTACAAATAAAGATTGTTATTGTTGTTGTTGTTGATGATGATAATGCTTTCTCAGTGCAAAAGAAAGGACATTCTCCTCCACCAAAAACATTGCCACTGCCAGGGATTTGGTGTATCAGTAGTATTGCCTACTTCCGGCACCCAAACATATTTAAAAAATTGATAATTTCCTATTTCATGGGTGCCACGCGGTTCTCATACTATATAAACAATAGCCTCGATTTGGCGCGAAAATATGTTAGGATATTTGTCCGCGGACATTATTTGTTCTGAGAAGCGACCAGTTTTCCGAACTGTGAGCTTCGAGGAACAGATAATGTCCAAGGATAAATATTCTAGCATATTTTCGCCCCATATGGAGGCTATCGTATTTATTATCCTTCAAATCTTTTTCGCAACGCGCGCCGTTTTGAAAATTGGGGTATATTCTCGATTATAACCCACCCATTAATTTTTGATCGATTTTATTGGCTATTTTACGTCACGTGGTATAAATCTCCGGACAGTTATCACGCAATAAACCCCGCCCGAGTCGATATTTGTCCTCCGATTTTTTCCGTCGAAGAGAAACATAGTCAGCACAAGAATTTCAACTTTTCTTTTCTCTTATTAATATGGAAGGGAACCAAACTAGTGTTACTGAGTCTAGCGATAATGGCATTAAAAAACTGATGGCAAGAGCTGTTCCGGAAAGTACAAAAAAGTCACCAAAATACGCTGTCAATGTCTTTGAAGGTGGAGAAAGTCACGAGTAGACTTATAAATGCCGTCATGACATCAATAAACTAAATTTCAATCGTAACACCAAATTTTCCAACCTTTCTTCGGAAGAGAGGGCGGCGCTACAAAATCTTAGTAAGCGCAAAGACATAATTGTTAAAGCGGCCGACAAAGGCGGCGCTTTAGTCGTTTGGCGGGCCGACCTCTACCAAAAAGAAGCTTTGCGGCAACTTTCTGACACCTCTTTTTATGCTAAAGTCGATAAAGATCTCACTTCCAATAACCAACAAATTGTCAAGAGCACTATTAACGACCTTATAGTCAAACAAGAATTGCCGGCTACTGCTACTAATCTGATCATCACCACTCCTAGAACCTCATGTATTTACTTTTTACCTAAAATTCACAAACCTAACAACCCAGGCCGACCTATTGTCTCTGCGTGTAGTTGCCCTACCGAACTCATTTCTAGGTATTTAGACAAAATTATGGCACCTATCGTCAGATCTTTACCGTCATATGTTAAAGACAGTCAACACGCACTCCAAATTTTTCGTGATTTCAATTTCCTGGGCGAAGACAAACTTATTTTCACTATGGATATTACATCTCTTTACACCGTCATCCCTAATGGCGAAGGTCTTCTAGCCCTCAAACATTTTTTCGATTTACGTACTGTTAAGGAACCAAGCTCGGAAACATTGCTCCGCCTGGCTGAACTAGTTTTAACACTAAACTGTTTTTCATTCGCTGACAGTTATTATAAACAAATCAATGGGGTGGCCATGGGTACCAAAATGGGACCCAGCTACGCCAACCTTTTCGTAGGCTATATTGAACACCAATTTTTCAATCAATACAACGGCCCCAAACCTGACCTCTACCGTCGCTACATTGACGACTGTGTCGGCGCAACTTCCTCCACCAGAGAGGAACTCAATCAATTTATAACTGCTGTTAATTCGTTTCATCCGGCTCTTAAATATACCTGGGAAATTTCCGACACTTCTTT
>JAHPZR010004880.1:90000-95000 GCA_019787425.1 Platygyra sinensis
ACATACCAGCCGCCTGAAGGGGTTTATTTACTAAATATCCCCCAATTTTCAAAACTGCGCCCGTTGCTTAAAAGATTTGAAGGATAATAAACACGGTAGTCTCCATTTGGGGCGAAAATATTCTCGGATATTTGTCCTTGGACATTATCTGTTCCTCGAAGCTCACAGTTTTACTCGAGCTACGCTCTCGGAAAACTGTTCGCTTCTCGGAACAGATAATGTCCGCGGACAAATATCGTAACATATTTTCGCGCCAAATGGAGACTTGTTCATATATCCCCCAGTTTTAGCTGGGGCATATACGGTCACGTGACGTGTTTAGACCAATTGCGCGCGAGCGAAAAGATTAAATGGATTATAAATATTTATATCATTTGAACATTTACCGCGACTCACTACCTAAATTACCCCGACCTGCTCCCGTACTGGCCTCGCGTAGCTCAGTCGGTAGAGCATCGGAATATCTAATCCGGAGGTCGTTAGTTCAAACCCCACCAAGATCAAATTTTCTTTGGCCCGTGGGGACTCCCAAATTTCCTTTAAAGGGGTAATACCAAAGGGGGATTTGGTGTATCGGCAGTATTGCCTACTTCCTGCACCCAAACATAGTTAAAAAAATGATAATTTCCTATTTCACGGGTGCTACGCGGTTCCCATACTATATATCTATATCTATTGATATTTTAGTTTATCACGAACACAGACTAACACGATCCACCGTGCTGAAACGGTCAACAGATATTTCAATTCACTGAAGTGTGCCATTGTATGGCATTGGCCACACATTTGCTCTTTTTTTTCTCGTATCTGCAGGATTTTGTTTCGATACAGACGTTTGGCACATAAATATTTCATTGCTAGTCATCCTCAATGCTAAAACGCAATATCACGCAAGGCTTTGTATCTCGCGTATCATCTAACGCGGCAAATAATTTGCGGATTCATTTTTAGTTTATTTTTTGAGCGGATCGACAGACTCAGCCATTAATTTTAGCGGATCGGCGGATTTACATACCCCTATTCACCCCCCTCCTTTTGGCTTCCGAGCTCAAACCATTGCGAGTGTGATATGTCAACAAAAAAAGGAGAGAGAATGCCGCTGCAAGCGACTTTGTTGACAAAAGTCTTGTGAAGAGCGTAGGCCGGGTTTAAATTAGAGCGCTTTTGTTAACTTTATTACACCTTCGGATTTACTTCACGCATCAGACCGTTTGATTAACAGCCGCCGATTTATTGACGAGAGCAGTCCGAAATCCGAAAGCTTAATCCATGCAATTATTTTTCCGTGCTGGACACTGCAAGTACATGTCGCGGAAGACAATAGTATTGTGGGCGATGGATGATTCTTGGACGCGACTGTGGAATTTGAATCTGGCGAAAACAGGATTTGCCTTCGGACTTACATGATTCTCAAAACATTCGTAGTAAGTTCGTAATTTCTTCCGGTCATCGTCGGAGATCGGAGATGTCACACCACGTGTCGCAGATATCCCTTCCTTTATGGCCAACCCAGATGAGGAAATAGCTTCATTTCTCCTGGTCTGTTCGGGTTTTGAGAGGTCCTGTAAACATCAGCTCGACGGGTTGCTAGAAACGCCGCTAGTTTTCTTTTGGGTTGTCGCTTTTCCACTTCATAACTGGGCCTTCAAGGCCGCTTAAAGTGCCACTGAAACGAAATTTTCGTACCCTCTTTTATTCGCCCAATCTATAGTTTCACACATCCTTAAAGTCATGTTGAATTTTATTTTTGTCAAATCCTACCGAAAAGTGCTGTTTTTAACTGCCGAAAGCGACTTTTTCGAGCAAAACTGCGATCCGGGCTCTGGAACGGAGTTTAAGAACCTTGTGACATCACTGGTTGTATTCACGCATGAAGCGCTATAGATTCTCTCTTGTTTTCACTTGATTTATTCAAGTTTACTCTTCATATTGTCGATACCTACTAGTTTTTTACCTTGTAATTTCTGTCCAGCCTTGACAGAAAATACACATCATAGACATTAGAGGGCGCCCAAGAGTGTAGATTCACCAAAATAAATGCTACAGATTAGAACGGCTCGGTATATACCTTTCGAACATCTTGAGTACACGATTAGAAACTTCAAACAAGAGTGCGGCAACTTTGATATCAAGACCTGAAGCCTAAACACGATATAACGTCGTTCGTTTTCATCCTGGATCTGAAATTTGGATTCTTTAAACTAGGTTTGGATACATATTGTCGGCAACTTTATCGCATTAATTAAAAGCGGTAAGCACATCAGCTATCCGCACAGTCACGAAATTATTAACGGTCCACAAGCTTTGCGTCGAGTACTAGATTGCACACAGAGAGCATCTTTTTATGAGACTAACAAGTGAGAGTTGATGTGGTAGACAGAGTATCTTTGAAATTAGAATTGTGATCTACAGAAGGGTTTGCTTTATCGCCGCATACGTATCAGACGAGTGTAAACAAAGCGGGAGTACTTTGTTTCTCTTTTACACGTACCTCCCAAATGCAACATTTCACGCACGGCCGATGGATTACTTTGAATTCTTTAAAGTATACTTCGTCCAAGATCTTCATTTAATAGTATCCAAGTTCAAAGCAACTTGTTAAAACGTCACTAGTTTACCCTCCTATCGAAGGTTTAAAAGCCATGATGTTTCCGATCGAGTTTTTGGTTTGCCTCTGACACCATGTAATAACCGCGAGCTATATAGGAGGCGATGGAGCTATTTATATGCTTTTTAATATCCAAAAAACATGGCAGGGGCCACATACAAAAGATCGCGAGGAACAATGGTTCACATACTGCTTAAGTCACCGGAAGAGCATTTGAAAATGATTTTGCATTTTAGTTTGCACTTTTTTCACTGCAAATCAATACCGAAAATAAGATACAAACAGCAGTGATAAACATATTGAACTTGCACATTTTTGATTAAGACTTGACTTTTCGTATGTACTCTACATACATTTTCAAAATTAAAACAGCTATTTATATATGGTGTATCAACCCCTTCCTACACCCCATTCTCCCACCGCCCCACCCCCCCCCCTTTTGCACACACACACACACACCCTTACCTCCTCGCACTTTAAAAAGTTTCCAAAAGAAAAAAAAAACAGCAACAACAACCCGAAAAATGTTAACTTTACAAAATACTAATGATAGTATGCTTTTAATTGTTAGACCATCCGAATATAAGCCCATGGGCCAATTATTGCTTCATATTCAGGGTATTTTGGCAATTTAGATGATTCGCTTATGGAGGTTCATCCAACAGAAAACAACATACTGGAACTTGTTTATTTTTAGTTAGTCCAGTGCGTGCTGCATTACGGTCAATGGATAAGTATCTTGTGATCAGCAAATGACTGTTAACACGAACGATACGATTTGGCGTCAATGAAAAGAAAGGATTTTTAAAATCTATTCTGATTATCGTAGATATCAAGAATTCAGTCTCTTTGGGGTCAGCCGGATTAAAGTCAAACGTGATTCTGTGTTGAGTATTTGTTTTCATAACGGGAGGAGATCACGTTTCCGTCTAGGCATTTTTATTACTTTTAACAGCATAACAAGAAGTATATATAGCAATGTCAGTATTCAGCGTTTAAAAAATATAAAACCACTGTTAGTTTTGTTACCGCGAAACAAATCGCCCTTCGAGGATCAGAAAAATCGCATTTGTCTCTTCCAGAAGTGCTATTTGTTTGTGTCCGTTGAAAAATAAGAGGCTTGTCCTCTATCTATACCCAAGTGGTCTAATCCTTGTTTACTGAGTTTTAATTTTTCTGCTTGTTTTTGCTTTACGGTCTTCCTGTAAGAATTTTCAAATAAAACGTTTTTTTTTTAATTTGCGAGTTCCTGCAGTAAAAATAACGGAATTGGTAGGAGCAATAACTACGCGTTCAAAAATGATTTTCAGTATTCTGGTCTGTAGGAATAGATCATGAGCAATGTCTATTGTAGAGTTAATGAGTTGGTTACAGATTCATCGCCTTTATTCATCAGACTGTTCATGTTATGCGCTGCCTCCCTTTTTACGATTGCAGCGCCGGTTTCACCGTTTGTGTTTGGTGAAGCGGCAAAAAAATGATGGCGATGACAGGTAAGATTGATATACAACAACAAATAATATGCGATTCTGGCTGCACAAAAAAACGAAATCACCATCATATGCAGCAAAGCAACTCGTGGATTGTATAAAAAAACACTAGGATTATGTAGGGTGAATGTCAACATATTCGTTAAACAAACTGCAAAACTGAGCCAACTTGAAAGTTGTGTTAAAATGCGAATTATATAGATGACAAACAGGCAAATTGAATGAAATGCACTGAGAGTCACAACCCAGAATTAAAATACACATCACACATAATCAGAATAAAACCGTGACTGAAGCAACCAAGAACTTTTCAAATAATCCCCACTACTGTAGAATCATCCACACTAAAGGGATCAAAAACTTGATAATTGATAATACTAGCCCAAGCAAGGCCACAAGTTTACAAGGTCTTACATAGGAAACGTAATTATCATATCTAGCATGACACAAGAAGTTCTGAATTTAGACTTCAAAAGCTTTCATATTGTTATTTTTTTAAGGATATTAGATCAATGGATATGGTTCTCCGGCAGTGTTGCCATGATATTGTACCCAAGCAAATGCAACACTCTGGGCGCGAAGATAATAAAGCAAGCTTTCAGTATGGGTAGTCTTTGAAAATCAAAAATATTGCATGATGTTCTACGGTTCTTTTCCGTTCCTGACAGTTATACGTGATTCCAAATGAATAATTTGCTGGCGAAACTTTAGAAGAGACCTCTGTTCAAATCCCCGCAGTCTGGAAAAGCAGTTCCGCCCGTTCCGATTGAGTTTTACCTTCCGGTTGTGAAACCAATGTTTTCTCGGTATTAACACAAAACATCTGAATCGCGTAAGGGAAGTAAACTTAAAAATAAACTAGCTGAATACCTACTGTGTCAGTATGTTGCTTGATCACTGAG
>JAHPZR010004881.1:0-35574 GCA_019787425.1 Platygyra sinensis
AGTGAGGTTCGTTTGTGGCCAGTCAGAAAATTGTTGTTTCCTGCGGAAGCTCTGCTGATTTTGTCTTCGAACTTTTTGCGTTCCTGGCGGAAGCCCTTGCCATTTTCTGGCCTGATTTTCAACTATGCCTTCGCCGTTGTATCGAGTTTTAGATGCTGGAACGACTGCGTCTGGTGCTGTGTGTGATGTTGAGATTGGTGAGTCTAGTGTTGTGGACAATCCTGTTTCGACTGTAAATAATTCTGCTGAGATGCCCGAGTCTAGTGCTGTGGATAATTCTGCCAATAATTCTGCTAGTGTTGATGTTGATTTAGAGGATAATGTGAATGCTTCTACTCTAGATGAAACTGGTTTAGAAGCTAATGTTAACGTTGTTAATGGCGATTCGTATTCTGCCCGAACGGCTGGATTGCGAGAACCGCCTAGAAGCTTCTCTGTGCATAATAATGCAGCTAATGAGCTCCCTGATCGCCCTAGATCTGCGTTCTTCACACCGTCAAGATCTACATCGGCACGTTCTGTTTTTGATGCTTTACGTTTGGCTGAAATTGAATCCCAGGAGATTGCGTGTATGCAGAGGCGTATGAATGGAGAAGTAATTATCACCTTCAAACACCCCTCTTCAAAGGTAAAGTTTTTGCGTCTTAACGCCTTAAAGATTGGAACTGAGAATTATGCTATTCAAGATATTGACCGTCCTTTGACCTTCTTAACAATCTACGATGCTCCTTTTGAACTTGCTGATCTCGCTATAATCAGAAGATTAGCTCCTTATTGTGAAGTACTTCATTATCGTCGCGGCCGTTTTAGCTTTGCTCCCAGTGTGAGTAGTGTGTATAACGGCCTCCGGCATTATCGCGTCCGTGTTATTAAGCCGATCCCAAGTTTTTTACGTTTTGGAAAAACTTTGCTGTTTCTTAAGCATGATGGTCAAGCTCCAACTTGTCGTCGATGTAATCAACCTGGTCATTTCGGTAATCAGTGTTCTCAGAAGATCTGCTTTAATTGTGAAAATCTTGGTCACGAGTCGCCGTCCTGTCCTGCTCCTGTTTTGTGCTCGATCTGTAAGTCTGATGGGCACCTTGGTAAACAATGTCCTTATTCGTGGTATGTTCCTTCGCCCCACGGTTCTCCATCCCCTGAGCCTTGTTTGGTTGACGTTGATAGTATCCAGGATTGCGCCTCTCTTTATGCTACTCCTCAGTGGATGATTGATATGGAAATCTCTTGCGATGAAAGTGAGGAGAATCTTGTTGATGAGACCGTTTCGGAAATAACTGGGGTTGACGAAGACACCTCCGGGCCATCCTCTGCTGTGAAAAATGCTCTGGATTCCCAAGGCTTCGTTAATGATTCAGACCCCTCTCAGCCATCCCCTGCTGTGAAAGATGCTCTGGACTCCCAAGTTAATGATTCAGACCCCCCTCAGCCATCCCCTGCTGTGGAAAATGCTCTGGACTCCCAAGGCTTCGTTAATGATTCAGACCCTTCTCAGCCATCCTCCGCTGTGAAAGATGCTCTGGACTCCCAAGTTAATGATTCAGACCCCCCTCAGCCATCCCCTGTTGTGAAAAATGCTCTGGACTCCCAAGGCTTCGTTAATGATTCAGACCCGCCTACTGTCTTCGCTTCTCGTCCTTCTCCGCCCGAATCTTTGGCCTGTGAAACTACGCCTGCACCTGCTGCGATCGTTCCTGAGGTTGTCGCCTTGGATTCTCGTAACCCTCCTGAGCCTGCTGAAATGGATCTTGGTTCCGCTGTTGATGATGCTGCCTCTGCTTCTGAAAGGACAGCCGCTGCTGGTACTTCTGCTGACCCGGTTTCTGTGTCTATGAACCCTGCTCCTGCTGTGCGTAAAATTCTTGGCCGTCGTGCTCCTGCTTTGTTGACTGAACCTATTAATTTTTTGTCTAGAGTCCGCACATCTCCTGTCCTGGTAACTAGTCGTTCCAGATCTACTCCTGTTGTTGCTACTTCTAGCGCTGATGCTAGTGAGGAGGACATGGATACCTCTTCAAATTTGAAAAGAAAGCCTACGCCTGCCAAGGAGAAAAAAGGTCGTAAGAAAGGGAAAAAGTGAGTCTTTCCTCCACAAGTAGCCTTTAAACTTTTATCAATTAATGCTCGAGGGCTTGGAAACCCTCTTAAAAGCAATCTTTTGTTTGATTTGATTGAAAAATCTAGCTGCGATATCTGTTTTGTTCAAGAAACACTTGTTGTTTCTGATTCGGGTATTAATTCTCTGTCTCGTCGCTGGCTTGGTCGTAGCTTTTGGTCCCCGGCCAATGGTAAACAAGGTGGTGTTGCTGTTTTGTTTTCCCCTCGCTGTGACTCGCAAGTGCTCTCCTGGAGGAAAGACTCTCTTGGTCGTATTATTAGTATTTTAATTAAAATAGATAATGTTAATCTGAATTTAGTTAATATCTATGCTCCCACCAATTTAACCGATCGGAAAATCTTTTTTGATTCCCTTCATGATTTCTTTTTCCCGAGCGCTGCTTTAATTATAGGCGGTGATTTTAATTGTTATGATAAGGCGCTGGATAAGTTTGGCGGGAACCTTTCTGTTCATAAAGATTATGATGATCTGAAAACCACTTTTCGCCTTCTTGATGTTTGGCGTAGGTTACATCCTAATTCACGCGAATTTACTTGGTTTAATTCGGATATGTCTATTGGCAGCCGTCTTGATAAGTTTTTGATTTCGAAAGATCTCTTTCAACCTTCTTTTCTGTGTGACATCACACCTTGTCCGCTTTCTGATCATGATTTTGTTTCTTTTGTTTTTGACATCCCAGAGTGTGTTAAGCACGGACCGGGTGTTTGGAAATTAAATAATTCTCTTCTTAGTGATGAAAAATTCTGCAAACTCATTAGAGAAACCATTTTAGAACACATTGAATTTTTGTCAGCTTTTGATAATATTCAAGCTTGGTGGGAGTTCTTAAAAACCTCTATTAAGGAGCTTTCTATTGATTTCGCGCGTAATAAGCGTAGACAGCTGTGTCGTGATCGGGTCAATTTAACAAATCGTCTTATTCGTCTCCGTCAACGTCTTGTTGAAGGCGACGATTCGGTCCAGCCTTTGATTGAGGACACTGAATGTGCTCTAAAATCCTTATATATTCGAGAATTCGAAGGCGTTAAAATTCGCAGTCGAGCTAAATGGCTTGAAGAGGGTGAACGCCCCACTCGTTATTTTTTTAAATTGGAGCAGACTCGTATCCGGAAAAGCCGAATTCATGCCATTTATGATACAAATGGAGTTGAGGTATCTTCTCAGGCGGAAATAGCGAAAGCCCATGTTGATTTTTATACTAGTTTATTTTCTGAAGAGCCGATTGATTTTGATAAACAAAGTGATCTTTTGTCTTCTTTAACTAACAGCCTTTCTGCGGATCAATCTATGTTATGTGAGGGTCAGATTAGTTTAGAAGAAATTACCAATGCGGTGAAAGGTCTTAGTTCCGGTAAAGCGCCTGGGCCTGATGGCCTTTCAGCGGAATTTTATGTGAAGTTTTGGGATTTGCTCGGCCCGTATTTAGTACGGGTGTTTAATTCTTGTTTTATTAATTCCGAAATGTGTGACTCGATGAAAATGAGTCACACTCGGGTTGTCTTTAAAAAGGGTGATGCAAAAAATTTGAAAAATTGGAGACCGATCTCCCTTCTTAATGTAGATTACAAGATCTGCTCTAAGGCTTTATCTTTACGGTTGGCTAAGGTTTTGGAGTTTATTGTTAGCCCTGATCAGACTTGTTCTGTTCCCGGGCGTAAGATAACTTCTAATCTTCATGCTCTTAGAGACATTCTCGATTATATCGATCGCACAAATGAAACAGGAATACTACTTAGTTTAGATCAGGAGAAAGCCTTCGATAGAGTTAATCGTGTTTTTCTACTCAATTTATTACAGCGTTTTGGTTTTGGTCCTTCCTTTATCCGTTGGGTTTCTACCCTTTATAATGGCGCTAGTATGCAAATTATTGTTAATGGTTGGTTAACTGATCCTGTACCTTTAGCTCGTGGCGTGCGTCAGGGAGATTCCCTCTCTCCTCTGCTTTATATCCTCTGCGTTGAAACTCTCGCCTGCAAGATAAGACAGTGTTCTGAAATCGAAGGTTTTCTCCTCCCGGGGGCTAGAGGGGCTCAATATAAAGTTGGTTTATACGCAGATGATACAACTAGCTTTGTCAAGACTGTTCGATCTTTAGAGCGACTTTTTGATGTCATCTGTTTGTATGAACAGGGTTCGGGTGCTAAGCTAAATGTTTCTAAGACTGAGGCGATGTGGCTGGGTGCGTGGCGGTCACGTGTTGATCAGCCCCTTGGCCTTACTTGGGTTAAAAAGATGAAAATTTTGGGTGTTGTCTTTGGAGAATGTACTGAACAGGATAATTGGCAGCCCAAACTTACTAAGCTTGAGAGGCATATAAATTTATGGAAATCCCGATCCCTGTCTTTAATCGGTAAATCTCTAATTATTAATACTTTAGGTTTAAGTAAGCTTACATATTTGGCCACTGTTTTGACGGTTCCTAAGTGGGTTTTAGGTAAAATTAATGATTTAGTTTGGCCATTTTTGTGGGGCAGTCGTATTCAAACTGTTAGCCGTCAATCTTGTTATCAGCCGGCTGCGAGAGGCGGGCTTAACATTGTTGACTTCTCCGTTAAGGCTCAGGCCCTTAAGCTTGCTTCCACAGTCGGTGTCTGCGATTCTGGCAGCAAAGCTTTTTTTATGTTTAAATACTTCTTTGGTTCTAGATTAGCTACTTTTAGATCTGAATGGTCTTTTCTTAGAGATAATTCTTCTCCTAGTACTATTTTGTTGACGCCTTTTTACTCCACGTGTCTGAAGGCCTTGACCAATCTTCGCGAAATTCTTTCCCGCCAAGATTGGGCGGACCTCCAGTTTTCTGCTAAGAAATGTTATCGCGCTCTTCTTAGGAAGAGATCTTCTCCTCCTGTACTTCCCCGGCTCTGGGTTCCATTTTTGGGGCCAGGTTTTCTTTTTGAACGTCATATGTCTCTCGTGCGTGATGGTTTTTCAGAGAATTACAAAAATGACCTTTTATGGTTGATTACATTGCGTGCAGTTAAAGTTAGGGATTCTTTGCATTCTTGGGGCTACATTGCCTCGGATCGCTGTGCTAAATGTGATCTTAAGGAAACTATTGATCATTGTTTTTTAAATTGCGTTCGGGTTAAGAGGGTATGGCATCGGTTCTCTCCAACCTTGTCTGCTCTTTTGTCCTCCACGTTTGTTCGGAATTGCGTGTCCATTTTCTTTTTTGACTGGCAAACTACCAATCAAAAGAATGCTCGTATCGCCCGTTATCTCGTCAAATCTATTCTATACGGTATTTGGAAATTTAGAAATAAGTGTACTTATTTTAATGGTACTGAAAGATCTGATGCTATAATTAGATATATAATTCAAGATGTTAAGGCCCGGATTAACATTGATTTTTTCCGTTTTTCTCTTGACTCCTTTAAGAGCACCTGGGAATCTCCTTTGTGTTCAATTATTTCTGATTTGCCCGTTGTCACTTTTCTTTAGTTAAGTTTATTCTGTTAACTTTAAGAGCATAAACATTCATTTTGGACTGCTTTTTGGTTATCATCACGAACTTTTTTGGTAACTGTTTTGTGAGGGGCCAGGCCCACGTGCTTTGCACTTTTTACCATGTATTTTAGTTTATTGTAAATAAACTTCTTTCATAACTTCTTATCCGAGGCGCGGTTATTGCTGATTGAAAACTTTTCCCAATACCCTGCAAGACGGCTTGAAATACAGCCGGCTTTGCAATTTTTGACGGCCTAAACAAGGCCCCTCAAGAATTCAGAAAAAAATCAAGTTCAAAGGCAACCTCCTTCCCATCGATAAAAGCGAATTTCCAAAACTTGTTTAACCTAGCTGAACTACCGTACATTGTTGTCGTGCGTGGTTTGATTATATTCCTTTCAGCTTCAAATTTACAGATATTAAAACATTGTTTCAATCAAAGAAAATAATCATGGTTTAGGCTTGCTCAAACTGGATTATTACTTCATTTGCGTTTTGACTTAATTAATCAAATTAGTAAATGCGCCATCATAATGCGGCGTTTATTAAGGGCGGCGTTTAGTGACAGATAGATTTCTGCTTTAAAATGCGTCGTTTAATGGAAGGCGGCGTTTAATCGACATGCGCGGTAGCCAAGAGCGGGATTGATATGTTACATCCCACATGGAAGACAAAAAAGTCTTCGAGTAAAACTCTATCCCTGTTTAGATTAATCAGCTTTGCGCAGTGGCATTACCGTAGCCAGTGAGGTTGACCCGAGGCGCGGTTATTGCTGATTGAAAACTTTTCCCAATACCCCGCAAGACGGCTTGAAATACAGCCGGCTTTGCAATTTTTGACGGCCTATACAAGGCCCACACAAGAATTCAGAAAAAAAAGTTCAAGTTCAATGGCAACCTCTCTCCCAGGGTCTGTTTTCTTCTCGTGTGGACGAGGCTCTTAAAACTGCGCTCGTTTGATGTTGTTCCGCTCTAATTCGTGTTTTGCTGGCGTAAAGTTACGTAAGCTAAACCTCAGCAAATTGTCCGGAAAGGTTGTCCGAAACAGGGATATAAAGTGTCCGAAATTAAACGTCCACAGTAAAACTGCTGAAATTTCAACGTGCGAATTATTTGAAAGTACGTATCTAATATAGACGATCGTCTCTTATGCATGAACACTCGGACGGCCATCACAGAGGAAACAGCAAAGATGCACAATTCAAACTCAGCCGGCTGCAGAACACCGACGTAACTGAAAAACAAACAAGGACATTCATCGGGGAAGGCAACTCTGTCCTCCATCCCAGCAAAACGGTGATCAACGCTGAAACGGGTGTGTCTTACACAAATTAGAGCGCTAGCGCTAACATCACGAACGCAATTGTCCTAGGCCAAAAGTTCATTTTAAGACTTTCGTTTGTTATATATTTAAGATGAAAGGTTTTTGGTTTGTTCTATAGTTTTTATAATTGCGTCACTGACATCTTCATCTTGGCATGGCTTTGTACAAAAAGAACTTGAACATGATCATTTGCAGTGGAATTCTTTAAGAAAAAAATTACCGACAAGGCAAGGCAATCTATTGAATTCAGCTCAACTTTACTGCCGAGAGAAAGACAGAAAAATATACCTCGTTAAGTTTTAAACTTTATTGCAGATTTCCAGAGGAAATACGAACATAATTTTCAACTAAATAAGTCCCAACTTCAGGGGCCCTATCTCGAAAGCCCAGGGAACTTTTCGGGCCGGTAAAGCCATTTTAGTTCTGTCTCTAAACACAGAGACGGATCGATACACGCCTGAAACTTTTTGTACGAAGAAAACCTTTGCTCATATTAAGAATATGTGAATAAAACAGCTCTGAAGTCATAAGTTTGAGATTCGGGTGCGAAAACTTTTCGGGACTCGGTCTAGTCTTGGCCCGGGCATTCAATATCGGGAGGCCTAGAGGCCTAGTAACAAGTATTTCCCGCGCTGGAAAACATGGCTGCGAAGCTGTAAAACTGAGTCATCAGGATCTTAGCGGCTCTGCATCGTGCTTGGTGACTTTTTCTATATCGAAATATTGGCATATTTCATGTGGTTCTGATATGGATCCTTCAGAAGTGGAATTTCTGGCCGAAAAGGAGAAGATATCTATCCTAACGAACTTCTCTGAGAACAAGATATATTTGATAGGGGTGGGTTTCTTCTACAAGAATTAAGTTTAAGGGATATGTTGCAGTTCAGAATTGATATAAACTTACGGATTTCGACGTTTGAATATTTAAGCTTACCTTTTTTTTATAGGGAGACATAGGCCCATTAAATGCATCATTGCCTACAGTGGTACCTCTGTGGGTCGCAATATTTCTGAAACAGCGAAGGAAGTGCAGAATCCAGCCTCCTGACTGGATGGATGTCGGTAAGATTAAGCTTCCATTTACAGTACTAAATTATCCTTTGGCAATCATGTAACCATACAGATCTAAAAACAAGGGCGAGTGATGGAAGGTGTGACTGTATAGCACTCTGGTTTGCCTGAATAACACTCGGGTTAGCCCCCCCCCCCTTCCCGGGGTGGGGGGGGGGGGGGAGGAGGCGGTACTCCCAGAAAAATTGGGTGGGGGTGTGCGGCCCGCTTCCCAAAACATTTACCCTATTTATGACCCAAATCTGCAATATTCCCTGCCCTATTTATGACCTGACCAAAACTTCGAAACCTTATTTATGACTTGAACCTTTCATCACAATCCTGTTTCAGACCTGCGTTATAATTGCTCCCAAGTTCAAACCTATGTTAAATTACTGTAAACATAATTTGCGAAGGGCTTTTGTTGATTGTCTTTTTGATAATGAAGAAAAAGTGGCTTCTTGGCTTAAAATCATACCCATATCGAGGCTAGAGTGCAAAAACTATACCCTATTTATGACCGAAATGGCCAAAATCAGCTAAAATCGATACCCTATATATGACCAAACCGGCTGAAAAACCATAACCTTTAGGGCCGCACATACCTATATAGCCTATAAGGGAGTGCCCCCCTGGGGGGGGGGGGGGGTAGCTAGTTTACAGTTCCCTCTCAATGAGGTTGATGATCTCCCTACCCACCCAACCATGCACCCTTTACCCCTGTTTTAGAACTGCCTATCCAATCCCAGTTTCTGTGGCATGAATCAAATCTAGGAGTGTTATTACTTCCTCAGGATGGGATGCTACTTGTCTCAGGTTAATCCCCAACGTCTGCCAGATCTCTGTAACAGTTTTGTGGAGCAAATAATTTTGGCTGGGTTGAGGAAAAACAAAAGTTTATTTGACTGTCTTGTCCAAAACACAACACAATGACCCAGCCAGTAATCAAACCGAGACAACTTAGATCCAGAGTGTCAAAAAATGTCAAATGTTTGTTTATAGTGGTCATTCACTTAGCTACATCTAGCTAGTTCAAAGGCATGCCACTCAAACTAAAGGAAACAAATATTTCAAATGAACATAACAGGCTTAAATATCCCAACTGGCAGGAGGCAGACCAGTTGGCTATTTACAAGCATGACTGAGGAGTTGAACTAGAGTCCACTGAGAAACAACTCCAGCTTAGTGGTCAGAGCGGAACTTGAACCCGTGACCTCCGGATTTCAAGTCCAGTGCCCTAACCACTCGGCCGCGCTGCCTCCATGTAGTTCCTCCATGTAGTGTAGTTCACTAACATAAGACAGTCACCTTCCCTTTGCAAGTAGAAATGCCTAATGATAGAATTCTGGCTTTAAAGTGAAGAGTGATCACATGCCCTTAACATTTATTTGTTAGCAATTAACCCAGTGGCTGTTCTTTTAGAAATAGTGTATTGAATAAATGGGGTTTTGATGACTTTGTTTAGTACTTTTCTATCATGTTACACATGATGCACTTAAGCTACACACATGTTGCAAGGGGCCACCATTATTTATCAATAATTATTATTGCAGGTGGTTACATCTATTAGGCAGTAAGACAGGTAGTTTGACAATAGCTGGCTGTGGAAACATGCCAACAAAGTTTAATGATGTTATTATTCCACAGAAAAGTTGCAGGAACTTAAAGAAAAAGAGAAAGATGCTGAGTACTTCACTAAAATGCCATCTAAACACTACATGGAAATTGGTTCTCTTCTTCTCAATAGGTACTTTGAATACATAACCTCAGTAACATGAGTCCAAATAATTTAACCATAATAATATTAGCCATAATAACAAATTAGCCATAATATTAGCCATAATAATTTAGCCATAATATTAGCCATAATTGCGTTCGTAGAACGCAGTCATAATGCGGTCTTGAGTCGAGTTTTATGGCAGTGACGTCATGGTAGGTTGCATCGAAGTTGTGCACCGATTTGGCCACCCCGCAGCAGGGGCGATACAAATTACATTATCGCCAAACCATGTGCTGTACATTTCTTTCGAGTGCGTAAAGTGTGGGTCTTTGAACTGTGGACATTTACCATCAAAAATTCATTTTTTTCACTGGAAATTCTTCTCGAAACAGATATAATTTTATATTCGTACGTTTGAAGGGGTCATTGAAATGACCTTTCCTGGCAATTTTTCCGTCGGTGTGAATAAAAGTCTACAAAATCACGCTGAATGCACGCATTGAAAAAAGCTTTTTAAAAAATGACTTCAAAGCGATATATCAGTTTCGCGTTAATAGCTACCACACATCGGAAAAAGTAAAATCTATTCCTTAACAATCCAGCTTCGTCATGTGGAAATGTCAGCAAAATCATTCACAATTTGTAATACCTCGCTCAAGTGCTTGTCAAGTACTTGAGTAAACACAGGAGCCACTGTCGCATATAGCAAGCGAAAAGCCTGAACACGAAGCAACGTTTTGGTTGGAGAAAAAAAATTGAAAGGGAACATCTTTGTCAAACTTTTCTTAAGTGATTTGGACGAGAAAATGACCTCGGCAAGCTAGAAAAGAGAACGAAATAAAAACAAAGCAGCTCCGTGCGAAGCCGAAAATTTATTCAATTTGTTCACGGCATGTCCTTTGTCACGTACAGGTCAAAAAAAACTTACCTCTTGATAATTTTAGCCGTACAAGACAGTAACTGGTCGCAAATTACTTCTATATCCTTACAAATGTCCTGACTTCCATCTTTGAAAGATTTGATCCCAATTTTTAAGCTTGTGGGGTACAGGCCGGGTGTAACACCGATTTTCTGTCACGCTTTTAAGTCACCATGCATTTAATACTCCTTGGCAGGAGGGATGGATAGAAAAAAAGACACCTTTGCACGAACGCACTCATAATCTATGATTACTTCTAGTAATAATTGTATTATTATCATCAATAACATGATTTCACCACTACATCATGGCACTGGTAGCCTAGGACTGGCAGTAACATTTCTCAGTTCTGCAGCCTACAAGCTGAGGTGGATTTGCAGCTGTTGTCCCTCCTCTCTCCCACCCTCCCCTGCAAATATATTTTGCATTACCATGGAACAATGGCTAGTAATCCAACTAGATCTGGAGGTTAGCAGGACCTTAGGTTTGGGGTTCTTTCAAATATTTCAGTCTTAGTCAGTCACATCAGAAAATTGACATTCTGAGTATGTTTTCCAACTTAGGCATATATATATTTTGTGGTTTTCAGTGCTGCTGATGACATTCCCCATGCAGATGAAGTGCGCACACTGATCAAAGACATCTGGGACTTGAGGATTGCTAAACTAAGAAAGTCTATTGACATTATGGTCAGCCAACAGGAGGTTTACGCTAGGGTTAGTTGGATTTCCACTGGATACGTTACATGTACCTGTTTTATAAAAATTAAGCCAGAGCTGCATTGTATAGAAATGAGATTTGACCAGATCCACTATCTTCGTGTTTTTCCCTGACTTGATGCCTGCCATATGAATTATTTTGGCATCCTTTGCCAATCCCACTTCTTCCTTGTTCATCCAAGATTCTTTTTCTGGGGCTGTGCTTTGCCCACCAGAAACTGACTGTTTAGTAGTGTTATGTGTTATAGTCACTGAAAGGAGTCCAATGTGTGGACCGAAGTTAATTCCACAGCCTACTTGTCAACAATTTAAAACATTACCTTTCCATTTAAAACAGTTGAGATTGTTTGTTATTTTCACAGCTGGATGACTTGTCTTTGATGGAAATTAACATGATACGTCCGTTCCTCACACAAGCACTTGATCACATGCATAACTTGAGGTGTCATGTTGCAGAGAATCCAAGCAACACATGAAAACAACTCGTGTAGCTTTTGGCACCTTAATGGAGACTGTACAACTGTTCCCATCTTTAATAAATTTCACCGACACTAGAACTTAAAGGCAAGAGACTTTAACTAGTATCTTGCAAAGTGGCATAAGGGTATTCTTTCTAAATAAATTTTTGCTACAACTGCAAGCAGGCAGAACAGGATCTTAATTTGTCATTAATAAGGTAAATTTAATGCAGCTGTGTTCAAGAGTACAGCCTAAACCTCTTAAGATTTGCTTTTAAGAAACTTAAGACAGAATCCACTAGAAATTTTACAATAACAGTACAAATTCTTGCACGCTTATTGGCTAATTGTTGTTGTCAATAAGTGGGACAGACGCATGAATTTATAATTAATTTTATGTGATGCGGCCATGAGCAAGAGCAGACAATTTGACAATTTGTTATGGTAAAAAACAAATGAACATCAGTTTTTCATGCGCCTGTCCTGTTATTGATCATAAATTTTGTCATAACATTGTTAGTCTGTGGATCCACTCAGCTATCGCCTTGTGGATCCACAGCTACTTTGACAATGTTTATGACGAAAAAACTGACGTCAATTTGTGAATTGGAGTAACAGGTGGACAAAAACCTTGTACCAAGATTATTTACATCATATTGCAAACTTCTGTACAACTGTTTAACATAAACTTCTAAAAAAATCATTTTTAGAAACACCAAATGGCAAATGAACTTCTTGTGAAACACCTGAAAGTACTGGTGAAATTGATACACAAAACTTTCATATACTTACATGTACATAAAACCTTCCATGTTGTTGTGAACTTTTTTTTAAAACAAGTATGTGCTATATATTTTTTGCTGTTGTGAACTTGTAGTAGTGGTGAACTTGTTAAACAGTTTACCTTAACTGTATACCTCCAGTTAACTGAACACAGCCCCTGAATAGGGACCTTAGCTAAAAACATTACTGAAAACGTCTCGAGGCTGCCTTTATTTGGATTGCACATTTAACAAAAATGAAATAAATCTCCTCTATATTTGTTTGGACCTACTGCACCTTTCAATAACGCACAAACTCTGCTTAATCAAAATCGACAATGGGTCATGCTTGAAAGTGGTGCTTAACAATGGCTATGGCTGATGACATGCAAATTTATCACTAATTTTTTATTTGCACTGCATGGTAAATTAATGTGGGCATGTTCAGTTTCCTCACTCGTATAATAAAGGTTAACACACTCATCGAGTGAATTATTGGGATTTACATGCACAAGTTCACTAACAATGAGCGAGAAATTTCAGAGTTCACTGTTAGTGAACTAGTACAGGTAAATCCTGGTAATTGAATCACAAGCAACGAGTGCGTCAACATTTTTATCATTCAAATTGAATACACTGCAAAAAAATTGTTAAACTTTGAGTCAGCTGAAGCCATGGTGTAATGACAGTAGTGTGTCCATTACACCACAATAGTGACGTCAAGGTTGTTTCATCACAACCCAGTAGCACGTGGTACAAATCAGAAAATCGGAATTCATACAGTGTATGAAATTGAATGATAAATAATAATAATGATGAGTATTTCACTCTTAAAGTGGTACTACGACCAAAAAAACAATTCTTTTTTTCCTTTGGATTTCAAAACTATGTTAACTAAACAATAACTGACCCAAGTTTTAAGTTCTGATTTTAAAGACACCTGTGTATTTTAACTGGAATTTTCTTACTTTTTGGTCTGCCATTACTAACTTTAAAATCTTGAGAGAGCTGGGTCGGGGAGTAAATGACGTCAAAGACTACTAGTTTAAGAATGCAATGCGTGTGTATGTGGATGAATTAATATGCAGCACGGGAGTTTTGGGCTTTCAGACTTTTAAACCCGTGTTTTGCATGTATAATAAGTTGCGTTTACACGCTGAAATTTTAAGCTAGTGAGTAAATGACGTCATTTTCTCTAGATCCAACCCTCTGAGGTCTTATCGGTCAGTTTTGAACGTGAGTAATGGCAGACCGTGAAATCTAAAACTTGCACTCAAAATAAACAGCCTTTGGATAAAACTCAAAGCTCAAAACTTTGCCAGTTAGGTGTTAAGCGAACACGCTTTCAAATTCTGAAGGAAAAAACGAAATGATTTTTTGATCATAGTGCCATTTTAAAATTTAATGTTGTTAAATTGCACTCACCCAAAGGCTAATAATTTTCAGAGAATTTCCATACATAACTCACAGTGTAAATCTTTTATTGCACTCACTTTCATACAATTACACATACAGAAATGATAGTTTTTCTTTTTAAATAGAATTATTTTATTCACTTCTTCACTTATTTCTTTTTGTCTAGCTAACAGATAACTCTTTTAAAGCAGGCGGAAAAATTAACCTTTGGACAACATAGAAATCTCTTCAAGCTGAAAAATACATTAATGTCTGAGCTTTAATATTTTAAAAGTCTGGAAATGTTTTCTGACACTGTTGTGTCTGTGCATCGTGTGAGGCAAAACTTTGTTTTCTTTATTAATAAGACAATGCCATGAAAAATGTAGCTCTTAAATATAGAATCTTACATCTATGTTACAAATATATTATCTTTTTAGACTTTCAATGAAGAAATGGAGTTTGTCTAAGCCTTCTCTTAAGGTGTTCCGCTCTTCTAGAAGATCCTTTTTGGCCTGTACAAGGTTCTGAAAGGACAAGCATTTATAATAAATACAAAAAAGATTGTTATAGATTCACCTAAAAAGCCATTGGCTATCAATAGGAGTGGCTACAACACCTGACTTAATGAAAACTGCAAAACATAGTCTCAGAAATTCAATTTAGGGCGCGTTCGTTTGGGATCAATCTGGAATAAGAATAATTGGAATAATGGGAGTAAGCGTTTGTTTGGGAGCTATTCTCATTCCGGAATACGTGGATTTCCATTCCGGCTATTCTGCTCCCAGGAGCAGAATAGCTGGAATACATTCTGGAATATATTCCAGAAGATATTCTTGTTCCGGAATATCCCAAATGAACGCGCCCCTTAATATGCTCTCTCCTAGAAGTGCCCTTCTCTTATAAAGTGTTCTGTGCACAGAAGTAAATTAGCTGTTCTTTGAACTGCTTAAGAACTGTAAAATGTTCATACCTGTTTTCAAAGACCAAAATATAACATAAGCCTATTCATTTTTTGAAACTTTTACCCATGTAAAAACTCCATAATAGACCCTATGCAAAAATGGCTGCCTTTAAATTATTCTTTTGTTTGTACTCAAAATAGTCTCACTAACCGCGTTCAGGATAACAAATTCTTTACAATTTTTGTCTCAACAATGAGGTTAGTAAGACTAATTTAAATACGAACAAAAGAACAATATAAAGTAAAGGCCTTTTTTGCATAGCGTCTATACACACTTGACTCTATGGCTTTTTTTCAGAATTACCGTCATTTGGAGACTAAGGGCCTGTGCCTCTTCATTCAGAGAAAGGTTTTGTGACTTTAATACATCAGCATTGTCTTGAAGCACACCTATTTCAAGACCCCTCTCTGCAAATACAAAGTTTAATACACAATTAACAAAGATAAGTAATGAGTATAGTTCTGTTAAACAATGCCTTCTGATGCTAGCTTGAACTAGATACTTCCTATAGCAAACTGCTATATTATGACAAAATGCTAACTGCCAACTTCAGATGGCATTGTGTACTATTAAAAGCTTGATAAAAAGATATGTTTTGAGATGGCCCTTAAAACCTGAGAGTGAGTCAAGGCTAGATATTTTACAGGGCAGATTGTTCCAGAGGTTCGGGGCTACATAACAAATGCTCTTCCTCCAAGTGTTGAGAGGATCTTGCCAAAGAATAAATGTTTAGTGTTTAAACAATGTTCATACCTGCAGCATGTGTGAAGTAAGATTGCATGACAGCCTCCACCCCACACCACTTGAATCCTTCCCTGTCTCCTGCAGATGATGAGTTCTTTTCATCCTTAAGGTCATGACACAAAAGGTTATTAGGGAAATGCAGTGACTTTGGGTTCCACAGCTAAACAAAGCTTAAAGGACCCCAGTCAGCTTCTGCCATTTTTGATGCCATTGATATTATTGATATTGTTTGGTGAAGCAAAATCTTGACTGCTTTTACTGTAAGTTGCACTCCTAAAAGCTTGTCTAACTATCTCTTGATAAGTCAGTTTCAAAGTGATTTCCTTTGTTTTAACATGCTCCAAATAAAATATAACTACTAGCCAAACTGTCATGTCTAAACAAAACCAAAGGTGTGGCTGACTAGGGCACTTTAACACCTGATTCATGTGTGGCTTCAGAAGATATCCATACATATATACAGTCATATGCTGTATTTAATTACTCTCCAATTTACAGAGTAGCATTTCTGCTAATTTCTTTGAGCTTCCTAATGTTATAATAGGAGAAAATAGAACAAAGCAGAAAAAGGTTATCAGTAGGACAATTAAGACGGAATCCGCCAGACGTTGGAGTAACAAGTGGACAAAAATCTTGTACCAAGATTATTTACATTGTATTGCAAACTTCTGTAGGGCTCTTTTAAATATCTTCTCAAAACAATTCATTTCTAGCAACACCAAACGTCGAAAACGAATGTTGAACTTCGTATGAAACCCTTAAAAGTTTTGGTGAAATGAAACTGATGATGGAATTTTGCCTGTGTTTCCACAAAATCACTGAACTTTGAAATTTATTTTCTCTCGTTGCCGTGGAAAATTATTTTTCGGAGTTATTTCAGGCAATTATTCATGTATTTAGCTTTAAAAAAATGTAAAAATGACTGTAAAATATTTAAAATTACTCTGGTACAGATTTTTGTCCACTAAAACCTGAAATTGCTCCATCTTCTATCGGATTTCGGCTTAATTTGTAGGAGGTCTTGAATTAAATAACCACCCTAAGGAGGGTTACTGGAAATCCCAAGGGGAAAAGGGGCCCAAAAGCCAAAACGTTTCAAGGAAAGTATGAAATAGCAAAGTATTTCCAGGGGGTTGGGGTCCATACCAATCCCTCTGGGATATTTTCTCAAACAACACATGGCAGGTTACCAGACACATTTCATCCAGTTTCTCAAATATTAAATTTCCTGGTATCAATTTACACTCCTGGGTGGAGAGAGGTAGTACAGGTAGAAGTAACCTGTCTCGCCCAAGAACACAACCCTACCATTATTATTGTCTTACCAGGGCTTGAGTACATTGACCTTTTGGCCATTGAACAAGTTTTGTTTTTCAAATGTACTCTCCTAATAATGTTTAAAACAGTCTGGTGAATCTTTTAAATGAATGAATCCTCTAAAATCTCACAAAGAAAGTACAAAATTAATAAATTCACCTTTGCTGGAGGCTCCCCTTGTTTATTTTTAGTTCCTAGCTGTTGTTCTGACATAGGTAATGGTCCAAATTGTCGTCCCTGTATGCCTCCTGATGGGTGCTGAGATAGGTATTCCCTTGTCTCTTGCTCACTAAACGACATCCCCATACTTCTCAGAGGCTCAGGCCTAATTGGTTGGGTCACAGCCCGATGTTCAGGTCTCGTATGAGAGGCAACATTGCCGTGCTCATGTGAGACTGCTAAGAGCCCTGTATGCCGTAGATATGGTGGTCGAAATTGCGATGCACTGATGTTACTAAATGGATCTTCCATGTTAGTTAAGGACTGAAGCGTTAGACGTGGCGGCAGATGATTACTGTTGCTACTCATGGTGGGACTTTGTCGATATCTTTCCTCACTGCCTCGGCGAAAGGTTCTATCAAATGGATATTGAGCAATCCTTTTTTCTCCATCCTCTGTTTTTATATTAATGGGTTGTTCTTTATCTACATCTTTGTTTTTGTTTTCTTTTCTTTCCTGTTCCTGTAACAGTTGTTGCTTTTGCCGAGTTATTGGTCCTGTTATCATGTCAGGGTCAATAGAGCCTTGGCTGTTATCAGAATCCCTGTCATTCTACAACAAAATCGAAATGCCACACAGTCAGAACCAAGTTTTTTTATCAATATGATTCAGCACTAATGGAGTGGTGCAAGAGTACTTTTTATTTTCATTTATTACAATGTATGGTTAAAGGGCCAGCTACAATCTACAAAAGACATACTTTTTGTATATTTTCAAAAACTGAAAGGCACTGTTTCTTTTTTGTTCTCCCAGAATGCAAACTATACATTTCTACTGCTACTCACCTCTTTATCTCTGCGTGCTCTCTTAGGAGGACGCCCTCTGCTTTTTCTGTTCTTTCTCTCAGTTCTTTTAATCTCATATGATTGCTCTAGCTCTAAAGGTAAACAAAGAGAACTCATCGGTTGTAAATTCATGGCACCACTTAGTAGATAGCTCAAAAGCTTGGTGCAGTACAATGACTTAAGTTGTAACACTTTTTAAAAACATCACTCCCTTGTGATGACATTGCCATAAATTCGTGACCAGATGCCGGTAGTTTGTCATGACCATTTTGAATTAAGTTATCAAAGGGACAAATTAAAGCTGGGAAGCTTGGAAAACCAGCCCATGTTTTAGCCAATAAATGCCATAGAGATTTACATGTAATTCTTGGCAATTGATTATTTTTTAATATTTTGATCAAATCTCATTTTACATTTTGGAAGAACCACTTTTGCTCAAAATGACCTGAGGGCAGTAAACTAAAAGCCTTCGTTCCCACAAATTTACCAGGTTCTTTTAGTGAGGAACTCACAATTAACATAGTCCAGAAACACATCTGCATGAGACTTTGCCTCGACCATCAAGGAAATAGTTTTGAAATCTGAACACCAGATAAAGGTTAGGAGCATTGAGCCACATACCACAACATGTAATCAGTCTACCAGAATGCCTGGTGATGATGAAGACCAGGAAAAAGGGATCAAAACATTGTGAAATCCCTTTCCTAGTCATTGTATTCAGTTGTACAATCAAATTCCCATGACAACAAACTTGACCTCATTATCATTTGTTGGCAAACTATTCACTCACCTTGTCTCTTACTGGGAGGTAATAAGCCCAACTTTGCCATGAAATCTAATTTCTGTTGATTGGAAAACATTTCAGTCACACATCTTTAAATTAGCTCTATGTAGCCAGTTCATTACAAAAACCACCTAGTTTTATCACATCATCAAGCGTTTAAAATCAACTGACCTCAGCACTTGGAAGAGGTGGTGGCATGTTCTCATCATTCTCATCTTGGCCACCATTGATGTCACTGTCATTCATCAAGTTAATTGGAGAATTGACACCATTTTCATTGTCATGGTCACCTTCATACTTTCTCTTCAATGTTGTGCCTCCTTGGTGGATTTCTGCAAGCAAATACATGACCATCAGTACCACAATTTAATTATACATCCCAATAAAACACCAGAGTTCATTATAACCTAATGACCTAATGTAAAAACCTCTTTAATTAGACACCCCTGGCTTCATAATATGGACTCTCCACACTCAGTGTCTCTAATATAGACGTTTGTTCTTAATGTATCTTATAGACAATACAGTAATAGTGAAGAATAGTTCCCAAAAGATATTGTCGACCAACTGTTGGCCAACAGTTGGCCGTCTGTTGGCCAACTGTTGGCCAACTGTCGGCCAACAGTTGGCTGACTGTTGGCCCACAGTTTTTGTTATGATTGAGGCCAAAGTGTTGGCCGACTGTCGGCCGACAGTCGGTGAACTTTTGGCAACCTGTGAGTAACATGTCAGTAACCTGTCGGTGGGTCAAACCAAAATGATCGTTTACATTTACTTATCTATTGCTTCTAAACTCAGCACTTTCGATACGACAATCTTATGGCTTTTGTCCACTGTTTTAGCGTTGGCTAGCGATAGTTGCCCAAATTGGTTCGATTTCATTAATCCGCCATTTTTAAAAGGTTTTCTAGTTTTGACATACATGAAATACTGTTAACTATAGTTTTGCAAGGCATTATAGGGTGATTGGAAAACTACTTTTAGCTATGCTTATTTGTTGCCCCAAAATGGTTAAATCAAGCCTATTTTGTGTACAAACAAAGATATGAGAAACTGGTACTAAATTTACTACTAAATTTTGGTACGTGTGATCAGGAGATGGAGTAAAAAAAGCCTATTTTACCATTCAAAGAGGACCAAGAAGATAGGTATGAACGATATGATCTGCTACGATCGACAAATTTCTATTTACTTTTTTCAACTGGAAAAGTTCTTGACTCTATTTTCAGTTGATTTATGGTCTACTCAACAGTGTTGGCCAACTGTCTGTGATGTGTCAGTAGCCTGTTCCCAGAGCCTGTTGGCCGACAGTTAATAGCATTTATAACAATAACAGCATTTATTTACCGGTAATCACGATTAAAAATTCAGCAAAGCTGATGTGGTCATATACAATAAAATTAAACCTCCTAAACTAAGTTGACTGACAGGTTACCGACAGCCGAATATGGGAGCCATTGTTCACTATTGCCGACAATAGATAGAATCATAGACTTGTTGGTTCAGATTCTTTACACAAAAGATTACCTTTTTTCTTATCCACAGTTACAAGCCCTAGTCCCTCAAGAAACTTCAGTTTATGAGGATTGTGTCTTATCTTGACTGTAGACTTGACAGATGGTTCTTCCATGATTCTTTCAACTTTAATTCTTTTGGCTAGGCTTGGGGATGATCTATCAGATGACTTTGGTCTCTGCACATCTACAAAATATACAAATTTAGGTGTATCATTTGAGAGAGCTGTTTAACATTAAAGAAGTGCTAAAAACCCTTACTTTTTTTCCTAGTACAGGCAACACAAGTATCAAGGCAAAAATGGTCATTTGCATGCATTGAAATATTTGCTTTTCTCTTGGTTAAAAACCTCAAAGAAAGTTGTTTCTTAATAATATAAACATTCCCCAAATAAATAGTGCTGAAAACCGGCAGACTTCATAATTAATTCAGGCAGACCAGACCTTGGTTAAAGTATTAAAAATATGAGTCTATTAGTCATTCAGAATTGATTACCACAAGCACCAGTGGAGTTGTAAAACAAGCTTTTCATGTTACGTGAGTCTTGTCACATGGAATATTGTTAAACTGTCACTAACCAGGTTGGTAATCTCCATTGACAAGTGTTACCCTGTCTCGTCTCTGCCACTCTCTCTCACCACTAGCACTTCTCTCTACTCTTTGAACACCCCCGTGGAAACTTTCACGGTTAAATGATTGAGAATCTAAAAAGGGTGTTTCACGCACTCCCAGTCGCTCCGATGGCCCACTTGCCAATCTTCTTACACTTTCAGGCTGAAGATGTCGAAGATCAAGTTCATTGCCATATCGATCACCGAATCCTTTTCCATCTGTAGGAGGGGGGTGGAAAGGATGAAAGGGGAAGCCCCTGTATAGGTGATCAGCCTCTCTGTTGGTTACCATCCGAGCCAATGAGGGATCACCTTTGTGATGATCAACAGAGAGAGGACTCTGAAAAAGAAAAAAAAAGAGAACTGCTTCAATACAAATTTTAACGGATAATACATTAGGATTATCAACTTGTTGTTAGCCTACTGGCAGGTTAATACCTAGATCGATGATGTGAACACGTCTCAATGTGCAACATTACCTGTTGGTTTTGATCAAACAACTGATTTTATTAATCAAATATCTTGCAGAACTCAAGAGGATGAACTGACATTAATTTTATCACAACTTATTCTTTAGATATAATTGATAAATCAAGCTTCATACTTTGCTGGCATCCAGGCGTTGCTGATGAAGTGGTTGAGGATAATGTACTACACCAATCCCTCCAGGTTTTTCCTGCGGCATGTGATGTCTTGGCCAGTCATCTCCTGGTGCACGGACACCCTCCTTCTGCTCAAACATCAGCCGCTCATGCAATAAGAACTCCTGCCAAAAAAAATAATAATAAATGAGAATTTGGCAATACATCAAGACAGCTCTGAGACTAAATTCTTGTTACCTTGCCGCTTGATAGTGCATTTTTCACAAACTCTCAAAAGTAACCAGAGAATTACTTTGGTTTTGGTTTTACTGTGTTATGGTTTGAGATTGGTTGCGTAGTCTAAATGGTAAGTAATTAGTTTGGGGTTGGTTTTACAACATGCAATTGAAAACTGCTCTAATGTTGATAAATTATCACAGAATACAGTGGTGTATGTTTCACACTGCCCAACTTCTTAAAAGTCGGCAGTGGAACGTGTTTCCAGTTGGATTTATTTATTTCTTGAATCAAATAAAACAAAGTTATTTGACTGAATGATGGCTAGCATATGTATGATGAGATTCAAGTTAGACATTTTTAAAAAAAACAGTTAATTTTTTTTCTCTGTGTCATTGCCCACCGAGTTACCATAATCTGAGGCTGCTAAACAGGAAACATATGATTTGAAAAATTTCAAAAGGAAATCAAATTTAAAGAACATCAATTACCCTCACCTGTCTTTCTCGTTCTCTGACAAACTCTGCATGCCTCTCATCCAAGGGGTGAATAGGGTAGGGAGGATCTCTATGGGGGTGGACTAAGTAAGGATGAAGCACAGGTACTTCATGGGCTGGGAGGAACATTCTTTTGTATTCTCCAGGTCGCCCCATCTTAGACACCAGGCTTGGGTCACCTCGGACATGAAGACCATGACTTCTAGGTGGCTCAGATGAGCTTGATGTTGGTGCCCCTCCAGGTGTGCCATGTCCATGAACAGGACAGGATCCTGGTTTATGTTCCTGGTAGAACCCTCGTGGAAGAGGTCCATCTCCAGAACTCCTTTTTGGTTCCCCCTGAGCACCATCACTTTCTTTTTCTTTCTTTGCAGATTCACTTCCTTCCTAAAAAAATTAGGGTTTCAAGAAAGATGGAGAAGTCAACAATTTGTGTCAAAAATATTGAACATAAAACTTCAAAGATTTAGTATGTAATGATTGACTGGGGTTTCTGTTCAAATACAAGTCTGGGATCAATATCAGTATCTGGGCAACTGCGAACCACTCCCACCCCACTTAACCCAACATGTTATAATAAGTTAATAAGTTAGTGTTACTGTTGGGTTAGGGGAGGGGTAGGTGTGCAGTTGCCCAGATACTGATATTGATCCCAAGTCTGAACATTGTGAAATCAAGCTACAGATTCATGAATTCAAAGCATTTATAGCACTTACAGCATAACTTCGTTACTGTAAAAAACAGCTTGCATTTGAAAGGTCACACATTACTGCACTAAGCAAAATTCCATTCACAGAGTCAAAATTTAATTTGAGATTCTTGTTAATTAGCACAAGTCATTATATGACTCGTGTTTGTGGCCAATAAATCACAACACTTGCTCTGATTGGCTAATTCTAGGGAATTATTCTCCCCTAATGCCCACCAACCAATTACAGGGCCCCTTCAAAAGCAGAGTAAAACGCCATATAATAAACAACTTATTAGCCTCAAACATTTGGTCTTTACAGGAAAATCTCAAACCTTGGCCTTACCTGACCAAGCAATAGCAAGGTCAATATGGCAAAGTATGAGTTTGAGATTTTCCTGTAAAGACCTAACTCATGGTTAATAAGTAGTTAGTAAGACTAACTAAAAAAGGGTTACTTGTTTTTGTTTTTTGTGGTTAGCCTGGAGCTAACATTGCTGCAGTGCACTAACATGGTCAGACCTTCTATAACAACAATAAAATCCTGTTCAAACCTGTTTCCTGCTTTCCCTTGTCTCAGGATTATCTCCAGGTCTTAGGTGTGGAGAGTTCTTCCTGACAAATGGTTCAACACTTCCTGGTGGCAAATGTCGAGCTGGTTCCCCAACATGGCCGACATGGATGTCATATGATGGCTCCACAATTATCGTACCATCTGGCAAAATCGAATGTCGCTCATGCTGCTGACGTAAATGTTCTGCTGCTCGCTGTTGCCTCCAGGTGCTGAAACGTACGTCATGTGGATCTAATACCTACACGTACAGGAAAAGGACGTCAAGTTATTAATCAATACTGACTGCTGTAATGCTTAGCCCTCTCAACTGAAGTCACAACAACTTATAAACATGCACTGAATAATAACTTGAAATGCTATCTTTCCAAATTTGCCACAGCACCTAATATCACCTTCAGGACCAGGTTGTTCAAAGCCTGATTAAGCTAGCCCAGGATTAGTGGGAATTTTTATTTCAGGTTTTGTAACTTTGCAGTAATGTTCTCTGTAAATAGTTTTTTGGCCTTTTGTTTGGAGTTTGTCTGAATAATCTCAAATGACGCAGAACTCAAGCAGTAGAAACCTTTTTACCCAAGAATATTTTATTACTTTGATTAGTATTAACCAGTTCTTGAACAACCCGGCCCAGGACATTATAACAAACAAAACAGGTACCTTGGCCCCCTAGAAGTCACAACAACAGTGTCTTAAAATAAAAAACCACTGATAACTCACACCCCCCCCCCCCCCCCCCCGCCAAAAAAAAAGGATTTTTTTTCTTTCCAAGTTACAAAAGACAGTCATCTTACCGGTGGAGGGTAGGGTGGAGGGTAGAATGCTGGTAACATGTGGGCCTCTGGACCCTCTCGTTTAGAGGCCAGGAGGGGAGGGGGACCAGGTGGATGGGCTCCTCGAGGCACATATATAGGCATCTTGTCATAAGCTGGATAGAAGGCCACAGGAGCATGAGGAGGCTCTGTGCCTGGATAGTGTTCAGACAGCATGGGCACTTCTGAATGACCTGAACAAGGGAATAGAATACAATCTAAGCACCAACAGTACATGTACTGCAATCTAAGTTATAACATGTTTGGGGAATTACACACACTATGATTGGTCAGTTTGGCCTCCTTATGGCTCCATAAAGCACAGAGCCTATGTCACATGGATGCTTTACTGAGTAATAATACAAGTCGCTCAGGTCACAAGCTTGTCATGAGTGTATGCAGATTTTAAACATAAGCATTATAAAGAGTAATATTATATCCTACTTGGCCTCCTTGCATTAATAGCTAAAGTTATATGAAAAGCACTTGAGAATTCTTGAGAACTCACAGGAAGTGAAAGAAGCACTCCTTATGTTCTTAAAACCTTAAATCATTTCATTCTCCAGGTTGAACTTCAACTTGACTACCATATATCATTCACATTTACATGTAAGTAGTTGTGTTTGAAACGCAACTGTGTAACTATCCTGGCTAAAGAAAGCCACAAGTAAAATCAGTCGTAACGTAAAGAGCACCATGATAAAAATCAGCCAGATATGATTATCCTGACAATATCACATTCCTATTAAAAATAATCATGAGAATCACACATTTCATACTTTTAGATAGTCTTGACTGAAGAGTCTGAAGAGTTTTTTTTAACCCTAAGCTGTTCAACAAAAACAATGGAACATAAAGAGCTTAAAATACGCATTTAGCCAAACAACAAAATGACAAAAAATGGACAGGTGTCTGATGTAATTCCATTTACACTTCTTTCCTGATTAAGAAATCAAAAAAGTTCTTCCAAAAACATATAACCCTATCTTAGTTTACATTGTTCCTGAAAGAATGATATGAAATAACTTGGTACACAGTCTAGTACTCTTCACACATTGAATATTTTTTTAGTATTGGGTCTTTAACATAATAAGAAATGATCCATTCAAATAGCTACCCATCAATTGAACCAATAACATGATTTTATATATACTCTGTAGCTATGATTTTTTAAATTTTATGATTTTTATTTCATTCCGGACTAGTGCTAGACAGGGAATCAAAGATCAATACCAAAATTTAGAGAAATATTGCAAGAAGATGACAATCATTTGACATTATAATCTGAAATCACGTTCAGTTCCCTCTTCTCGATACTTAATGTGTCAGTGATAATATTCTAAGAAAGAACTATTGCACAGCAACAGGCAATTGTAAATTGAGTAGAACCTCAGAATTCATGAATAGCTTGTTGATAACACATAAAAAACCAAAACATGATTCACTGTTAAGTAGTACAAATGTTGAAGAAACATCAACTTTAGCTAGCAAAGTGATTTCTTTGATTTGGAAATGGTATAAAATTTAATGCTTCTTGCTAATATCATGAAGCAAAAGTCACTGACAAGGAGACAAGTTGAATTACCCAAAGATCTACATAGACCGAACTGGGTAACATTTACATATAACATTAAATAAACAGGAAACCCTAATCTGAATTAACTGCTGGCAGATATCTGTTTGTAGATTAATGCGACTTGCTTTTGATCGCTCAAATTAATTGACAGTGAATAGACATCAAAAATAATTTTTCACACGAAATGCAACATATCTCTATGGAAAAGCGTTTTGTGTAAGAATATTGATAAGTAGCATGATTGTAAATGACCTGCTATTCAAGACAAATAAGAAAGCGTTTTGGTGTTATCTGCTAATGAGAGAGAAAGGTTTGAACTGCTGGGATCAAACCTTTACATTTCAAATATCGACAATAAACTTAACTCCAATTTAAACTTGAAAAGATGACTTTAAAAACCTCAAAGAAATGCAAGACACTAAAAAATCTTAATTTATGGTTCTAAGTCCTTTCATATGAAAACCTTGTGCAATTATAAATAACCCCCTACCAAACATGAATAAATATTGTTCAAATTTTACACAAAATAAACCAAGACATACATAGAACCTTCCTACAAAACAAGGAAATATTCCCTGTCAAGATATCCCAAAATTTACCGAAAAAACAGGATCATACCTGATTCAAATCAGCTTAAAAAGCCTCAAGAAAATCCACAATTCACTGATCTTATTAATTATTCAACAACAATGAAAGGCATAAGGAATGAACTTGTTTGGAGATTTCTGCAGTCCTACCCTTTTGTCAATTTGCTAGGCAACTGAAATTTCCACAAGAGGAATGCAAATTGATGAATACTGAATTTAAACTTGTGTAAATCACTCCCTGATCTCTCCCAAATTCAAAAACCTCGTAAACTGCCTTTGTAACCTGCCTAGAAGTGCCTCAAACCATTTTGTTTCTTGTACAAATAATTCATTAAGTTACACTTTTAAAAAGACTTCTGTAAGATCTGCAACATGAGAACAACTGGCTTAGCAATTGCTGCCTACCCTAGTTGATTCTGAAGTCACAAGACGGGCTGTGGCAGTTAACTGGGTGACATGTTGCAAGACCCAAATCTGCTCTTGGTTAGTGTTATGAAGGGAACATAGTCAGAAATTCAGACAGGTGGCTTTAGCCAAATTAAAATAAACAAGGCTAAAAAGTGCAAGGCTCATTATTCAAATAACCAACATCCAAACCAAAATGTGAATAAAATCACAATAAATCTTCATGTGGATACGATTACACAACAGTTGATCATGTAAAAATGACTTCCTCAAATCCATGGCACTAATACTTAGTTCATACACAAAGCCATTTTTCCCCATTTCCCTCACAGTTCAATTCAAATTACATATATCCTCTTAAGGGTAAAATAATTCCCACCTGGAACACTCTAGAATGAGGACTAACAACTTGCCTTTGTTTTGTAATATGAATATCCTACCTCTAGCCACTGTTGAATAAACACCTGGCATCACTTCATGCCCCATCCGAGCCTGGTGGCTAACTTCTGGCCTTTGGGGAACCCTATTTGGGTCACGAGTTTGTTCACCTTCAAAATGGAAATGATGATAAGATTTTATTATTGGCATGATGAGGAATTTATTTAACCACTGTACAGTCTGATTAATGAGACAATTATAGTAAAACCAATTACCATCAACTCAAAAAAACCTATATTAGTGTTAAGAATAATTTTTCCGCATAAAAAATTAGCACTATAAAGAGTGAACGACGTTTCAATGACACCATGTCATCATTATCAAGTTTGGAAAACATGATAATGTTCATCAAGAACATAAAACCAAAACTTAACATGCAGTCAGATTCAGTTCGAGCCAAAACTCTTTACATAACAATTCAATACTTTAGCACCCTTTTGATTCCCTAAATATTTTTTACACCATTTTTACTGTAATATATATTTATTCTATTTCAAACTTGATAATTGTGACATGGAGTCATTGAAACATCACTCACTTCTTACATCTCTAATTTTCATTCTACCCCTTTACAAAACCTTTTATTATCACAAATATTTTTTAGAATTTCAATCTAGATTACTTTTTATAGAAGAATATTTCGCTGTTCACAGATATTTTCAGGCCATAACATGTTTTTACTTCATATGATTTACTTTTAAACGAACCAAGGAGGGCTTAAATAGCAGATACAGCTAGTTAGCATTTTCAAATAACCCTTAAGTATCTTATTGCTTCTTTCAATGTCAATCAAAACAGAGAGAAAAAGTTTATAGAACAGACAAGTATTTGCCAACTTCATGATAATAACTTGACATCAGGGCTTGAAAAATGTACCATTCAGTCATCCATGGACAAGTGGATTTTTCTTCTGGGCAAGTAACTTTTCCCAAATTTCTCACTTGCGCCAATGGTAAAGACCCAACCAAGTCATCAGCCTACTAAATAAAAATAAAAAAAGCTAAATCTTGCCTGGTAAGCAAAATTTGAGAGCTGTATTTCAAAAGGGCAAATTGGAATTCAAGTTTTTTTACAAGCTCTGTGATGTCAGGGCTTTCAAACTGTTTTGAAGCAGGTGTCAGCTACAAAAGGAGTGGCTAGCTATGAAAAATTTATCAGGCCGCAAGGCCCCTCATTCTGGGAAAGCTCAGGACATGTTCTCATACAAAAGTCTACAAGCTTGGATTAAGTGTGGTTTCCAGCATTCTACATGTACACGTAGCATCAATTTCAGAAATCAGCACTGTTTTCAGGGTTCGTACCCTTGTTCAGAAACAATTTCCAGGACTTTTCCAGGACTCAGATTGATTTTTCAAGGGCTCTAAAATTCATATTAATCCCTACTTTCCCAAGATCTCAATGTTAATTCTCCTTACTGCCTTCCATATACTTCATATTTTTTAGCTGAGGTTAACAGATTTCTATGTAACCTTCCAGGACCAGTGGCCTTTATCCGGGACTTTCCAGTCCTGGAAAATGCCAGGACCTGTATGAGACCTGTGTTTTTTTGTTTATTTGAATAACACCACCTGCATTTATTGTTACATTTTTTTCTTAGATGGCATTTAATGAAACTAGTCATTCCCCTTGGAGACAATAACAATTTCTGAATATTAGTGACCATGGTATCCTAGTTTACCAAGTAAATGAAGAGCACAAAAACCATATATTTAACTGTCCACTTTTTGAATCCAAAGAAAAAAATAGACATGTATGACTGCACAGTATTTATTTAAAGCGTAAATTTATGCTTCTTTGTACATTATGTTTGAAGTGCCTTTGTGCAGGCTGATTAAGGTGACCGAACACAGTTTTCAAGTGCCTATGCCAGGTGTCTCGAAAACTCAGACCCCAGACCCGAAAAACTCAGACCCTCGGGTGTCTCGAAAACTTAGACCCGAAAAACTCAGACCCTCGGGTGTCTTGAAAACTCAGACCCGAAAAACTCAGACCCTCTGGGTGTCTTGAAAACTCTGACCCGAAAAACTCAGACCCTCTGGGTGTCTCGAAAACTCAGACCCGAAAAATAAAACATATTTACACAGCGTGAATGTCGCAAGTCGACTTGTTTACTGTTCGTTGATACAGTGGCATTACCAACATCTGCCAAGAAAAGAAAAACAGCTCATAGTGTTAGATACGTGAAATGATCATGAAAATTATCTGCCGAGAAGAGAAAAAACAGTTTGCAGTGATGGTTTCCTGTACAAATACAGTACTGGCATCACACGGCAGTAGCGGATATATTAAACCTTTCGCGGTCCTTATACTTAGAGAAATTCTCACGATCGAGTCTCCTGCATTGAATTTTGAGCAGAATAGACCATTAATGGTCCAGTAGAAGTCGTTTTTGTTTGCTGAATTGCAACCGCTATCCAACAAATGCCATCGTTAGGTGGGGTTACTGTCGTGTGACGCCAGTACTGTATTTGTACAGGAAACGATCACGCAACACACCTCGCGAATTAATGGCTTAATTTCTAATGACACGACACGTTGTGGATATAAACTTGGCTTATATGATAACGAAAAGAAAAATCTATACGAATGTTAAGTATAATTTTCATGATTGTTGCACGTATCAAACACTACAAGCTGTTTTTTCTTTTCTCGGCAGATAATTTTCATGATCATTTCACATATCTAACACTATGAGCTGTTTTTCTTTTCTCGGCATATGTTGGTAATGCCACTGTATCAACGAACAGTAAACAAGTCGGCTTGCGGCATTCACGCAGCGTAAATATGTTTTATTTTTCGGGTCTGAGTTTTCGAGACACCCAGAGGGTCTGAGTTTTTCGGGTCTGAGTTTTCGAGGCACCCGAGGGTCTGAGTTTTTCGGGTCTGAGTTTTCGAGACACCCAGAGGTTCTGAGTTTTTCGGGTCTGAGTTTTCGAGACACCTGAGGGTCTGAATTTTTCAGGTCTGAGTTTTCGAGACACCCGAGGGTCTGAGTTTTTGGGTCTGGGGTCCGAGTTTTCAAGGTCTGAGTTTTCGAGACACCCTGCCTATGCTTAATTCTCCATAACTTTTAAACTATATATGCTTTGGCGCCCATTTTTTGCAAGAGTCAAGGTTAATTACAGAAATATTTATTCTCGCATTTTGACTAGGGTGTGTGCTGTTGCCATGGCAACAGGGCTAGTTAAAAACAAGGCTTAAATAGTGGTTTTTGTTTATTTAAAAAAATCCAGTCATTAGAATGTTTTCATATTTTGCACACTAAAAATTGATATTAAATCCCTTCTGTCAACACGGTTCTAATAAAATTTTGACATAGGCGATTTCGTAACTCGGCGTTAAATTTCCTATGTCAAAATTCAGATTTTTTTTGATAGATTTGATAGATCATTCATGTGGTGTGTGATCTATTTTTCTGCCAAATTTCTTGAAATTCTAACGACTGGATCATTAGAAATCAGCATGTTTCTGCTAAAGCAATCGGTCTCAATTTTTCAAGCAACTGCGCATGCGTTGCATTTAACTGGGTTCTTTCGAGGTTCTTTCGGTAACAAACAAAAACTGAAAATTGCTGGGTTCTTTGCATCATTACCTTTTCTAACATATCTTTGTAATAAAAGATTAAAGCCATCAATACACTGCGTTCAATTATAGAGAAAATTAACACAGATAGTGCGGGTGTTGAGTAAATAAAATGATCGCTTTACTGACGGCATGTTTGTTCTTTGAAATCCTTGTGCACATGCTAAATATTGCCTCAGCAAAAGCACACGCTAAAACTGTGTTCGGCCACCTTAAGGGCTGGGTACTGAGCAAAGTGGCCAGCTGTGAACAGAGCTTTGCTTGGCTTTTTTTTTTGCTTTGTGGCTTTCTCGCACTATTTTTTGTCCGCAAACTTCTAAAATGTGCAGCTTAATATTTCAAGTTAGAGGAACCACCATTTTGCTGTTATCTTCAAATTGCATTTGCCCATCACTGCAAGTTCTACATGAAAGCCCACTTGAAGATATGTCCAAATTTTGAGCCTGTAATGATGGCTACCAGAAAAAGGATGCAGCTAATAACCAAAATTTTTTTTCTGCTTTAACTGAGAAGAGACATCGGGGGGTACAGATGGGGGGTTCATTTCATGTGAAGTAAACTTTGAGTCTCGAAATGTTGAATGGCCCCGAAGCCCCAAGGTTGACAAGGCCCTTGCAGTCTTGCAGATTTTCTGCTCAGAGGTTAGATGTTGTCCTCATTATCCTTCTGTTAAAAACCTTATGGAAACCCCTGTTTTATATAGGCTATTTCATATATTACCTGGACGGTGATTTCTGTGATCTGGATCTAATGTTGCAGTAGATGGCACAGGAGGGGTTCGGTTAGCAACCACCCCTGGACTCTGATGATCTCCCCTATCTTTGATATTCATTTCTGTTTGACTTGCTGATGGTGAGGTTCTGGATGGAGACATTCCTGAAATGAAGAAAAACATTAAAAATTAACACATAACACACTAACGCACTTTTTTTATCTCTGATGGTTGTTTAACATTGCCTCTATAGTAATTAATATTGACTTTGTGTGGTTACAGAAAACATCTATACCTACACCAGAGAAGTCCAATGGAAATTTCAAGGAGGAAAAGGGTTTCAAAAGGCAAAAACTTTAAAGGAGAGTATAAAGCTAATGAAACTTCTGGAGGAGTGAAAATGGAAAATATGCAAATTGCAAATTTTATTGTCCAAAAATTCCTAAAGCAGCAAAGATGAAAAGAATCCCCTCATAAAAACAGCACAAAGGTGAAAGAAGTTTGAGAAAATTTATTACTAGTGAGCTCAAGGTTGGGTGGTGAATTTTGAATGTGTTATGTTATCATGCATATCAGGACCAATTTCAAATATGAAATATTACAAAATTCATCCCTCGGGGCTAATGTGAAATTACACAACGATGGCACGCTGAGTCTAGGTACGAGTAGAAATGTGTCAGATGTTTCAAACTCTAGTATCTTGTTGTTTGCGTTTTCTGATATAAAAGGACCTGCAAAGGAACTTACATTATCATTTATGTCAGGTGAGAAATGTGAGAACAAAATACTTGACTGTACTATTTTCAGGGTATGAAAGCGCTGAAGTGCCACCAAGCTAAACGTTCCAATCGTGTGAGCTATTGGTCAAAATGACCCCTGCAGAAGACTTTTTCAAGTTCAACCTCCCTCCTGCCTGGATTTCCAGAGTCTTTGACCCAAAATGAAAAATACATGTATTTTCAAATTTAATTTAACATGCACATGAACTAACTTTCTAATTTCACCTGAAACAAGCTGGAAAAAGTAGGTTTAGGATTATTATTTTTATTAAACAAGGAGGATCACCAATTGAAAATTCTCACCTGTACTTTTTCCACTGACAGCAGAGATGCTGGGTGAAACAGACTGAGAGCTGCTGTCTGATGGTGCAGGAGATGAGGTTGACGAGGGAACTGGTTTAGCTTGCTTGGCTAATTTTCGAAGGGCTGCAGCAAAACTGGCTTGACCTGCTGACATGGACGGGTCAGTTGACGCAGGTGTTGAATCTTTATTTTGCAACACAGGTTGTATTCCGGGTGACACTGATGTTGTATAGTGCATGGGGGACGCATTTGAACTCTGGCTGTTGGTATTCAATTTCGCTTTCTTGTTTTGCTGGACCAAGCTACCATCACCTTCTTCACTTTCTTCACTGGAGTCAATGACTATAACCCGTCCCTGGTTGTTAAGTTTGGATTTGCGTCCTTTGATATCACTCTCTTGGAGATTCTTGAAAGAAAACAATAGAAATATCAGGTTATTTTTCCCTCTCGCAATGAACGATATGCAGTGCCATTTAATACTTACAGTAACTGTTCAACTGATTTGAGAATGAGGTACAAACAATGCTTGATGTACTATGTATCAGATCAACAGAGTTAAGGTAACCTAATGTTTCCTGTTCCCAAAGCATAAATAAAAATAATAAATGAATTACAGTATCTAGAGAAAGGCTGGAATCAAACATGGGCCACAATGGTGGGAGGCAATCGCTCTCACCACTGCACCTTCTCCTGCTTCTCTTCTCTTTAGCCAAGTAGGGTGCAATGCGATATGACAAGCTGGGCTCCAATTAATTACAAATTAATACTCTCCAGCAATGTATGTGTCAGGTTAACAATATTAATTAAATAATAATAAAAATCAATCTCTAAATTTGCCAAGTTGTGCTCAAGGATGTCCCTAGAAAGGTCATTATTACCTACAAGTGTGTTAATGTGTAAATACACTTGTTAATTATCCAAAAGCTAGACAGTTAGTTTTCTTTTAAACAAATGAGCAAATGCCCAAGCTAACTAATCACGGATATTTGAGTATCTCGCATGACTACTTTTGAAAGGGTCTCCTTCCTCTTGCAAACAAGAAAGTGACTCAACTCTTAGCCAATTCTGCCTTCTTGTAGACTTCTTTCCTTTCAAGGATCATACTCGAAGCTTTTAAAATTCCATGGCTTTCCATGACCTTTTCCATGACCATTCCTAGTTTTCCATGACTAGATTTAAGCAGTTGTTCTCACAGCAGTATCAAAACAATCATTTATTTCATATATTTCCCAGCACTATAATGCATGAAATGTGTGCTTGTGCCTATTTTTACTGAAATTTATAAAAGCCCGGTTCTGACTCAACTGTTATTTTTTTCAATTTTTTTATCTTTTTGCCTTTTTTATATTTTCTGAAAGCATATTGCTTTTCCATGACTTTCCATGACCTTCACTTGAATTCCATGACTTTCTAGGCCTGGAAATTGAAAAAATAAATTCTATGACTTTCCAGGTTTTCCATGACCCATATGAACCCTGTCTTTTCAGAAAAGTGATATCTATTCCCAGAGTAAAACATTATGTTGTGTTATTCAAATGACATGCAGTACATAGATCTTTATTCAAGAATTAAATTCAATCATTTACAGAAATGCTCAATCTTGCAGGAATATGATAAACAAAAAACGTCACTCTACACTTCCCAAAACGTTCCTCAATGCAATTCAACAGAATATTGATCTATACCTTCGAGCAGTAATCAATTCCGAGTCCTGAGAATATCAAGCAGCAATGTCAAAATAAGACTTAAGAATAGAGATATATATTGCTTGTTTTTTAAAAGTAGCACTGACTTCTTAGATTAAAATAACTGAACAGGAAATATGTGGTAATCCATTTCTTTTGTCTTCTTAATATTATTTTTGATATTTCGATTAAAATAGCTGACTTGACTGTGGAAGTGGTAAATGTAAAATACACATTGGTGGTAGAAGCAATTTGAGGACTTATCCATGTAAACTCTGAGCATTGAACTGTACAAAAATACACATACATGCAGACTGCATTTTGTGTAAACAAAAGAAAATATACCCAAAATAGCTTGATGATTATCCTAATACACAATTTGTGATCAAAATACATCAATAAAAACAGGAACAGGGTAAAGGCAATGTATTGTAACTTAGAACTGTGTATAATTAAATCATGTGTAAAAAAATAATGCAAATATATGGTTTTTCATTGAAGACAAAAGAAATCTCGTAACCATGTTTGAATGTTTAAGTTTAACAGTGAGAATTTCTTTTGATTAAACGGTGTCTCCTGAATATTGGAAGGCCTGAACTTACCACTAGATGAAACACCTCAGATAAGTTAATACTGAAACATCTAATCAACTATTCTGGGGTTCTTCTATACTTCGTTCACAATATCTTTCCCTCGAGGAGCATTAAATTTGCATCAGTCTATCGTCTGAAACAACAGCTTTTAATCATAACATGTTTTTCCTTTTACACTGTATAAGATAAAGTGGTAAAATATAGAAGAGATTAAACCCTTTAGGATGACTGCCAACACAATTTTCAAGATATGTATAGCCATAATTCTGTTACAAATGTATTCCTGCCACTAACCTTCTATCTGACACACCGGTCAGGAGTGTGTGAATGTAATTTAATATGTTTTCATGATTGCTAGCAAAAGTGATTATAAATGGCTATTTCCATTTTAGATTTCTGCCATGAATTACTCAAGTAAGAAAGCAATCAACAGTCATTCAAAGACATAAGACTTTGTGAACAATAAAGCACAAACTGTGCATCTAGAATTCACAAATTCATAAATAGAATGATCAGCTTTCCCCTAAAATAAATTACCAAGTACGATGAAGCACCAACAAACAATGGATTTGCCTCATGTGTTAGAAACAGCTCAAGGCATGTGCTTCAAAACAACAGACTTCAGAACTCAAAATCAAACATATTACACTCCACTACAGATGGAAATTTGCTGCAGTACG
>JAHPZR010004882.1:0-13483 GCA_019787425.1 Platygyra sinensis
TGGTATATACACAGGAAGTGATCTCAACAACATTTTCAGAAGGAAACCATTAAAAATCGATTTAATTGACCTCTCAATTCATGCGTGGAAAACGTGCAAGCGGTACAAAGCATGCGCGAATTCGCGAAACTATTTACAGAATCTATGAACATGGAAAATCTTTAGTTAATATTCGAAAAAACCTCGTGACAGTCTATAATAATGGTCCTTAGACACCGTTCAAATCAGTGTGAATCAAAAGTATGCTTTATTCAAAAGTATGCTTTATTTTTGTTTGGCCTACGCATTATTCACTCGGTAGGGGGTGAATAATGCTCATTAGCCAGAGATAGCGAACCAATCAGATTGCTTAAAACACCAAGATCGCTAAGTGTGTATATACTAATTCGTATTATCATTCGATGCAGTTTTTTCTTCCCTTCCATTGGCCGACAGCCCACCAGGTGACCTGCAAATAACTGCCCACAAATAATGGTCTGTTCATGCGTAGTACTGTCTTACATGTAACGTGTTTTGCTACAAATAATATTCTGCTCTTGCGTTCTCGATAGAAAAATGGCTGATCGCTTCCCCGAGCTGCCAGGAAGTGATTAAAATATGAAAACAAACTTGGAGAGCGAATGATAAAACAATTATTGAACTCGGTTATCGCAAAATATCCAATCAATTATTTGCCTCAGCCTTCGGCTTCGGCAAATAATTGATCAGCTCGCCACTGACAAATTACGATTTCTTTACTCAACCTCGTCCAATAATTGTTAATTATCTGATTATTATACACTGAACTCTCTAACTCCTTTCTGATTGGCCGAAAGCGTACAGTGAATTTTCGACATCAGCGCCCGTGACGTGATAACTGAGGTGCAGATTATACAGTCTATACAGCTATCCATGTCAAGGACACTCAAGGTCACGGGTTATCATGTCATGTATGACCGCAAAGCATGATTTCCAGTGGGTTATCATGTCAAGTTCGCGTGCTTTGTGTTGCTTCCTTTCAGTGAAGAAGCAAAAACATGACTTTCATTTTGTTTTTCGTTCAATGTATAATAAAACAATTATTAGATTCGGGTTTTGTGATATCCAGAATAATCAAGGTCTTCGGTAAAGGTTATCAGCTTCAGCCTTCGGCTTCGGCTGATAACCCTTACCTCGACATTGATTATTCTGGGAGGGGGGAGGAACAGAATAGGGAGGAGGGAGAAATGGCCCAAAAAAAGTTGGGAGGAGGGAGAAATAGGGGGAAAAAGTAGGGAGGATGGAGAAAAAGAAACGTAACCGTTTAGGGAGGAGGGAGAAATTGGCTCAAAAAGTAGGGAGGAGAGAGAAATTGGCTCAGAAAGTAGGGAGAAGGGAGATTTACCCCCTGTTCCCCCCTTTTCTGGATATCACAAAAACCTCATCCAATAATTGTTTATTGTGTGATCGTCTGGGTGAGGGCAGTTCTGAAAAGAACTGCTGTTGGTGACTGACGTTTCGACAACCATAGCTATGTTGCAAGTTAAGTCTTAGACTTTCTGAAAAGTCCTTCGTCTTGCTTAATTATTCAGTACCCGACGGACGAAGGACGACCTCTCGCGACTTCGTCGCTCGCTCGGCCGCTTCGCTACCTAATATATGCTACCCTGAAATTCATGAGGTCGACTTGTGGCAAGTCTAGTTAAGGCTCATGGTCCGTTGATCCTTCTTGTTAGTCAAATTATGCGCTTTGTGGTCCGTCTATTGTTACTGAAATTAGTCGGTCTGTTGAAAGTGTTTTTGTCGTTTCCGTTTTCGTCGCCGATAAGTCGGTTGTAAGGTGCCGGTAATTGTTGGCATCTGCTACCTGGAACACCGACAGGAGGTGTGAGAATAAAGACAATAGAGGCAACAATGCAAAACAAAAAGATGCCGCACAGGCGCTACATTCAGCCAATCAGAACTCCAAACGATTGCCAGACAAGAAAAGGTATCAGCATTAAAATAGCATTCGCTTATCTGCAAAGCATGGAACTGAGTCAATTTGTAGCCTTTGAACAAGGTCCAAAGCTAAATTTAATCCATTGGCTTCAGAACAGGTCTCTGTTAGCGAATCCGCTGAGATGTGCCCAGTGTAATATCAACATGGATCTTAAGGAGAGAAATGATAACCACGTCGACGGTTTCCACTGGTAAGCGCGTAACAATATCTAGCTAGCTAATATCTGTAACGACGTCCGATCTAAAAAGATTGATATTAAGTCTTACTACAAGGCTTCCATCGGCAATACCTCGGATTTAGGTTAGCATCAATCTGTTCAAAATATAGAAAGCTATCCGTTTTATTGATCAGTATCTTGATGTCCAGTTAAAGCATGAAATAAAAAAAATGTATGTGAATTAGTAATGTATACATGTATGTATGTGTGCTGGTAGAGAGAGCAAGGTTATCATTCACCCAAGCGTCACACGCGAACGCAAACCATTCTCAAACAAAAACCTCGGCTAACTGAGCTGAGATTGTTTCCTCGTTCGGGAAATTTAAACCAACTAGCAAGACTAATTGTGCAACTAGTTTTACATGTAATCGGCCTTGGAATTTAACTGAGTCCGCCTGGCTATTGCCGGTTTTCACATGACGTCACTAAAATTCAAACAGCAAAACTATTGATCGTCCTGAGATTTTACTTTCATGATGTGTAAGAGCTGCTGAAAACCATTACTCTTACAAATTCTTGCTCCGAATGGGTTCTTGACTTTGTCATGGGCTGCGCTTGAATCTCTAAGCTTTTGCGTGACGCGGCATTTACCTGAGGAGCGGGATAGCTGTTCTGTTGGTTAAAAAAGTTTCTTATTTCGGAAAATTCGGCTATCTGAACAGTTCTTGTATTAGAAGTATAATTTTAAAAAAAGTATAATTTTAACGTTTTTGAGTTCCTCGAGAGATAACTTGACGGTTTTATGGCAACACTCAGTGACAGATGTTTCTGTTGATTTCCGGCCGCCATGTTGGTGCCCCTCCAGATGGGCACCAACATGGCGTCTCCATCCCGGGGGGGGGAGGGGGGGCGTACTTGACCAATGTTTGGGTACAGCGGTGCCGCAGAGGGTTTGAAATCCTGACCCTGTTTAGGACAAAAATACACTGAAAACCCTACCCTGTGTAGGACGACAACCTCCATGTTAAGACCCTGTTTAGGACAAGCGACAAAATTTTGCACACTCCCTGGTTTTACGGGAATTTACACTGTTTAAGAAGTCTTTCAAATTGGAGAAATCATGCTCGATGCGTTTAAAACCAAGTTGTTGCGTCTCTACACTTGAACTAAACAAAAAGCCGTCAAACATTAGGCTCTAAATTAGCGTGGCAAAATGTCGTCATTGCATCTTTAGAAAGGCGACTTTTTAATAGCAAATCAAAGAGGAATGATTTCTAAAGAACTTTTACAGAGAAAAATATCCCTAAACAATATCATGATATACCAGCGGGATCCCTCATGTCTGCGCGACACAGTGACATCTTTCTTTCATCGCGTTATCCAAGACAAAGAAACTAGACCTACCATATGTCGGTTTACTCAGTTGATATTGCGCAAATCAGGAAAAAAATGCGTCGCTTTTCTGCCGTTCGATCGCATGTTCCTTCAACTTCTCGCAGGCTCCGGGTTGCAGGCTAAGGAAAGAAAGAGACTGCTCGCAGTCTGGGTTAAAGTCTCTCGGCTAGTAATACCATACCCTGTTTAGGACAGGTTCTAACCTGTTTAGGACAGAAGCAAGTCGAATTGTATACCCTGTTTAGGACAGCGAGGCCAAAAAACATACCCTATCCAGCGGCACGTCCCCGTATAGCCCAAATAAGGGAGTACCCCCCCCCCCCCCGGGCGTTCTCCATACAAATCTCTATAAGTATTTCTCGGCATATCTTCCATAAGAAAAATTGCTATAACCTGAATCTTGGCGAGAGCCTTTGTGTATTTACCTTCTTTCTTTTCTCAGATTCTGGTCTTTTTCTATCGAACAGTTTTTACTTTTATATTGATCTATTCTGATTGCCGGGACACTGAAAACCAGCAATACACAACAAAAGAATGAGAAAATCTACAACCAAATTTATGTCAATAAGCATAATAAAACAATTAAACATGATTCACTAACATCCTTTGTTTCAAACTGAATTGATAAAGAAGAATTACAAAGAAAAATTAATCGGTTACATGAAAGTTTTTCCCGCTTATAACTAATAAAGATCAGAAATAGAAAAAAGATTTGAGACAATTTTCTTTCAATGAAATAAACACATATTTCAAACATACAGAACTAAAAATAACCTCCACTGCTTCATCTAGAGATAGAGCGGTTAGTCAGCTGTTCGATATAAATTAAAAGGAATTTCGTGTTTACTTCGGTTGAGACTGCTCGTGTTTACCCTGCGAGCAGGGGTCTCTTCGATCTTCCTAGATCAGTCGGGAAGACTGATCTAGGAAGATCGAAGAGAGCTCTGCTCGCTGGGAAGTTCGTTTTATGACGCTTTGCAAAGTCAAAAAGATCGATTACTGTAGAAATTTATTAATCTTCTCTATTCGATACAGGCGATGCAGTGGCTGTAAGAAAAAAAGAAGTCTGCGTTCAAACAGTTTTTTTGAAGAGTTCCCGAAAGTGGCACTTGGAAAACTCCTTCTGACCATCTACTTCTTCACCGCCGATGACTCCCAGAGAAGAATCGCGCGACACCTGGGTTTAAATCCAGGTTTAGTGTCCAGGATTTGCAGAATACTGCAGGATGTGTGTTCGAGGGATCTAGAAGACAGACCTATCTTACCCTTTGGAGGACCTGGAATTGTCGTAAAATGTAACGAAAGCAACTTGAAGGTAACACCTTTCTATTATCATTTTCGACGCTTGCAGTTTTTCTCAAGCTTCGCTCCAGGAAAACTTTTCGCTTCTCACGGAATCTCGGAACAGGAATTGTCCGAGGACAGATATTCGGTCACATTTTCGCGCCAAACGGCGGTTAATATTTATACAGCTAGTATGCCTCAGCATCCAAATGTTTGTGAGTCTCACACGATGAAATACAAATCGATGTTATTCGTTACAAAGCGCTTACTTAATTTTTGAGGCATTAAAAAAATCGTTTTTAAATGCACTATTTCCCTCAGAGGGAAAATGGACATGATGATGATGATGAAAAATTCTTTTTCCAAGAGTTTCTTTGATTTTTACAGCTACAAAGGTTGTTCCGTTTAGTGATATCAGAAAGGACAAAGCATGAAGTGATGGCGCTTGCCATGAAACTTTGAATTCACGTCATGAAAGTAGTTGCGAAATCTTACATTTTGTGACTCAAACCAATCTTGTTCCCCATGACCAGCGGTCGGAAAACGAGAGCTCTGGGAGCAACCATTTTGAAATAACACCGGAAATAACCGAATTCTGCCCATCCGGTTTCACACAGTCTGCATCTATGGCGCATGCCCAAATTGGTTGCTCCCAGAGCTCTCGATTTCTGCCGCAAGCCAGAAGGATCGTGGGCTCTGGGGACGAGAATGGAGTCAAACAAAAAATGTGAACAAACTCTTGAGAGTGCGCGGTACGAACTGGAAATCATCTTTGATTTCGCGAAATTTGGCAAAATAGTATTTTGCGTTGTTTCTCATGATTTTCGCGATTTAAATAGGCAGATAAGGAAAAAAGGGCATTAACTTTCGCGATTCAAGCGTTGTCAATTTAATTTTATTTTTCTAAAAGTCTGAACTTTTTAAAAACTCTAGATAAACTGGAACAAGCAAAACGCATTTTTACAAATTAACTTGCAAGGTAAACTGGAACAAGCAAAAGGCATATTTGAAAATTAACTTTTGGGTGTATTAAAACTTGGATACGCATTGTCTCAGTGCGTAGTACGCCCAGGGGTAGTACGTTGTGTATTTGTCGATGCATATCCTGTATTTGAAATTTCCATATGTGTGTTAAGTTTCGCTTGTTTAAATTTCGCGAGGACTTTTATCCGCCGGTCTTTAAATTCTCGATTTATTTACAATCGCGAAATTAAAGACCTGCGAAATCAACTGCCAATGAGGCGGCACCAATAAGAGAATTCCATATAACAAAGTTCCTAAAGTAATTAAAAAAACACTTTATGCATTTTTCAGTTCAACAGAGGAAGAAGAGCGGCCAGAGACAAGCGGGTATTTGGAATTGTAACCACAGAATTCAGTCCAGCGAGGGGCTACTTTAAGGTAGTCGATAGACGGGATGTGGCCACCCTTCACCCCATTATAGAAAGATGCGTTCGACCCGGAACGGAAATCCACACTGACGACTGGGCAGCTTTGAGAAACATCGACCACCAGATAAACAACGTTGGCGCACACCAAGATGCGGTGCAGCGTCGCAATTTCGTGGACCCAAGGACTGGAGTTCACACACAGGAAATACAGTCTTGTTGGAACAATCTGAAATTGGGCCAACAAATGCGAAGAGGTATAAAGAGGGAGGATATGCAGTCCTATCTCGACGAAAAGATGTGGCGACAGTGGAGAGGGGGGCCTCCCCAGCATATCGTGCAGAACTTTTTGGCCATTTTTCCTCAACATTATGTGGTTACTAATCCAGTACTGTAAATACCATACCGTCGAATTGCGCATATGAGCTGTTCTAAAAATATTCCAATTATAAATGTTTTCAACTGTCGACAATTACGCCAAAAGTAAACCTGGGCTTATACGAGGGTCTGAATGGGGGAGGGTCCGCATGTCGGTTAAAATTTCATTACTTTGCCGGTTGCCGGTTAAAATTTTCGACCTTTGTCGGTTGTCGGTAAATCCCAGTTAATTTTTTTGTCGCTCATCGGTAAATTCTTCCGCGTTTTGTCGGTAGTCAGTAATATTTTTTACCCCTTGTCGCTGGTCGTTAACCCCATTAACACCCTCTTATACTTATATGATTCATTCTGAGTGCATTCGTGCAATCGATTGATTGGGCTACCTGACGTTAGGGCACCCCAAGGTGCAATCACTGCACACAATTTCGTGCATCAAAGCAAAGGCGTGCACAAGAAGAAAGTCAGTGGACTTTGATTGGAGGCAGGTGGACCAAAATAAAAGAGGGAAGATCTTCAAACGAGAGGATGCGGGGCAGTGAAGAAGTGATAGTTATGACGTTACAATTGTTAATTTTCTGACAATTTCGCCTCTAAGTTTCCCGATAATCATTTCTGTTTTGGTTTCTTTTAATAGACGTACATTAGAGCCACAATTTCATTAGATATATGTAAGCTTTTTTCAACTATTTTCAAAATTATTCAATTATCATAAAGTTAATCCTTTTCACGTTGCTCTGTGTGGCTTAGGCGCTTTATTGATTTAGTTTTCGTAAACGTGGCGGGGAGCGATCACAAATAGCAGTAAAAATTGCTTAACTGAGAAATCAAATTCAAATCAACTGTTGTTCTAAAAATGTTCTGAAAAGCAAGGTCTCCGTTTAAGCCTTCTTTTCTTTTTCACATTGTTTTTCAATTTATTTCGTTACCAATTATTATAATAGTATCAGAATAGAAGTCCCCATGCATGACTTATCGTAGGAACTCTTTATTTAAAATATCAGCCAAATTAAATGTGAACTTACTTCCTTAAGCCTAACAAAAATGCTCTACCGTATCTTAAATTTATGCACCTCTTAATCAAATGTAATTAACAATTATTCTTTGAAATCGAGGTGAATAGCGGCAGAATATTTACGTACCGAGCCGCGAAGCGGCGAGGTAAATATTCTGCCACTATTCACCGAGATTGATAAGAATAATTGTTTAACAGGAAGTGATCTCAACAACATTTTGAGAAGGAAACCATTAAAAATCGATTTAATTGACCTCTCAATTCATGCGTGGAAAACCTGCCATTTTGTTTTTGTTTGGCTTACGCATTATTCACTCGGTAGGGGGTGAATAATGCTCATTATTAAAAACTGGATCATTGGATAATACAATTCGAGAGTTTTCATTGGCTTAGCCATCATGGTATATGAGCCATTATACCATGATCTACAAAAATGGCGAGCGTATGCGTGATTTTTTGCGCCTTTTTGTTTTTACTGTAGTCTAGTTTTCTATAATTTGGGGGCGTTTTTAATAAAACAATTATGCCACTCGCGCTTGTTGGATATGAGATGATTATAGCCAACTCGGCGCTACGCGCCTCGTTGGCTATCTATCATCTCATATCCAACGCGCGCTCATGGAATAATTGTTAATTAGCCAGAGTTAGCGAACTAATCAGATTGCTTAAAACACCAAGATCACTGAGAGTGTGTATACTTATTATCATTATCAAAGACTATTCACACTTTTCATAAATTTTTCTAAATAAGTTTGATGGCAACTTTGAATAGTCACTCAACCAGATCACTCTCCCTATTTCATTTTGAACATGAGGACACGAGTGGGATCTGGGAACAACTTTTCACTATTTTCAGAACACTTTTTCAGAGAGTTTATTTACATTTTTTTCATTGCGAATTTCAAATGCGCGTTATAATTATTATTGTTATTATAATTGTTATTACTTCTTAATTAGTCGTTTGAAAAGAAACAAAGATTTTTAAACATAAATATATATGGCTTTGCTGTTCAGTTACATCATGAATAAAGGTTTGTCATTTCCTAGCACGTGATTTAGTGTACCGTAAAATACCTGTTGTAAGTTCCCCACTCCGTTTTTAAGCCCTCATCTCGGGTTCCAGGCCAACAAAATTTATAAGCAAAATGAGTCCCCCGGAAAAAAGCCCTCCTTTAGCTCGTGATTCCCCTTTACTCAATTCTTGGTGCTAACCAAAAGGATCACGGCCTGTTGGAACGAGATTGCACGTGGACGTATGCTTGGTATCTAGACAGGTGCGTACTTCAATCAGTAGTCCAATATTTTCGGACCTACAATCAGAAGTTTCCATTGTCGCTCGTCTCTCGACCTCGAACGAGGAACGAAGACTTGGTTCGAGGCTGACTCGCGAATACGCGGAAGACGCACCCTCCACCACCCCCCTTCCTCCCCCCGCCCTACCTGTATGTACGTACCCTGTGTACTACGGTGGGGATATGACTATTCGCTCTTTAAGACGGTTTTTATCGAGCTCGATTTAAGACGATTTCAATAAACGCTCCCAAGAGACTAAAGCTCTCTGTACTACATTTTAAAGTGCTGAACTAATCTGAACTTGAACTTTGGAAGTCAATCAGTTCACTACAAAATCGTATGGGCGGGACCGAAAATATTTCAGCCCCGATTGCGCTAAAACAATCGCCAAACGTACTCAAAACATGGCAAAAAAGTACTTAAATAGCGCTCGATTTCTGTCGAGAAATAGTGCTTGAAATTTAGAAATAGTGCACAAAAATTGTTCGCAGTTACGTTTTTTTATTACTTCCTAGCAGATGTTTATACATATTACTAGTTTCATAAAACTTTTAACGAAACACGACGTCACGAACCAATCAAAATCGACTGTTCCCTAGCTCGTGCATTTCCATGACAACAGTCAGCCAATCAGGCGACAAGTTGGATTTATTCATAATTCATGATAATCCTGTGATAATAGAATAACTCGGCCTTGCTGAAAACGTTTCAAAGACAAAATATTGAATTTAACATATGGAAAATTATGAAAATGTGCTGAAATGTTTCCCAAAAAGCGAAAAAATGTTCAGATTCTGCTCAAAAGTAAATTAAGTGCTCATGAGTGCTGGAAATGTAAAATAGTGCTCCAAATTAGAAAAAGTGCCGAGCGCAATCAGGACAGGCCTAGCCGAAGACCAAAGAACATCACATTGACCCCAGGCGGCCCGGAGTAAACATTGACAGTAGTTTTAGAAATAGACCAAGTAAAACGAAATATATTCAAAACGAAATTTCGACATTTTGTGAAGGTCAGAAAAGCTAAAATCTAAAATTATGCTCGGTTCAACCTCGTTCCCAGGGTAAGCCAGGGTAATTAAAGGGCCTGGGAACGAGGTTGTGCTCGGTTTGCTTAAGGAGGGACTTAACCTAAAAACACACCAGTTTTTAAACTTTTTTCGTGGCTTAGATTTAATTCCAACCCATGGCAAAGTATACATTGTTAGAGAGCTTCAAGACCAAAAAATTATAGAAAAATACTGTTGTGCCCTAGAACTGTATTGTTACCTGACACCGGCTGAATTAATCTGTCACCTGCTGTCCTATGCCAGGGCTTACCTGAGAAAAGATAACTCCTGCAAGAACTGATTACAAGGAATCATTTTTACAGTTTTCGAAAGAAGACAAATAGCTTACTGTGATAAGCATGGAGATTTGGGAAAAGTTATAAACACATGAAATGATGACCAGTTAAATCTTATACAGAAAATCCAGCATACGTTTCAATGCAATACTTTGACAAAATGCAATGGATGGAAAAGTTCTATGTTCATCCTTCAGAACTTACTCAGAACTACAAATCCTGAGCATTTCAGTTCAATTGGCCAAATCCTTTTCAAAATATCTTTTTTCAACTGCAAAAATAACTCGTTTTGAGAAAACGAGCCTTAAACTCAGGGCAACAAACTTTGATTTTTTTTTCAGAATTTTAGGTCAAGTCCCACCTTAATTATGCCAAAAATTATGCTAGCACAATCGACAAAAGCTTAGTTGAAACGGGAACTCCTTCTGCGGAAATATCGGGGATGCTCGATCGCCGTCTCGCAACCTCGTTCCCAGGCTCTCTCTCCTCTGCCTCCCCTCGGAATTGGAGGCAGTTTTATTCGATTTCCAATTATTGTAAATTAAATCGGAAGAGCCACTGGCTGAAGATTTAATAAACTTACTATTACTATTACTATTACTATAACTATTACTTGGCCGTTGGAAGACCAAGGGAGGCAGAGGAGAGAGAGACTGGGAACGAGGTTGGTGGTCTCGCTTGGTTAGCTAAGGTGTAAATCAGGCCCACGGGGTGTGGTCTCACTTCGGGTGTTCAGGACAAAACGCCACTATTTTTAACCGTAAAGGGGGTACCTTTAAGGTTTCTAACCCGAAGAAATCAGCAATTCTTTTTAGATTGTACTAAAAGAAGAGAATATGCGAGGGCACTTAATTTAGCATCAATTCATTGTAGCCCTTGTCTGTTTATCTCTTAGGGGTGGGGAGGTGAAATGAAGCTTGAGCCAGTAGAGACCCCCCATATTGGTCTCCTTTCTAATTCTCTAGGGGTTTAACACGGTGTCACTTGGCCTTGTCAAAATAAAGCAATTTCGCAATTTCGCCCACCCTGCGACCCCTGTGCACGGTGAAACTGACACTGAACTTGAATCTAAATGCGAATTCAGTCTAAGGAGAATCGACGATGAAGAGTCTTCATTGAATATCTCATGTCGAACACCATGTTCTTAGTGCCCCAGACTTACATGGACTCGCTGCCGGACTTCACAACCAGAGGAGCCAGATGTGCTATTCTCTGAAAGAGAAACGTTTTTACGTCTGGATTATTAAAGCAACAACGACACCGAGTCGAGAACGACGTCTAGGCTGAAAACAGAATGTATACTTTTAACGAATTTCGCAACTTTCTAGATCAGTCCAGTACGATTTTGGTTCAACGAACTTGCCCAGGCTAAATGTGTAATACAAGCGTTCAATTCCAAAAAATAGAAATACGAAAAATTAACTCCAGCCCTTAGTGTGCTCTAGACTAAGCACATGTAAACAGAACTTGGTTAATTCACTTTGTTATTTTTAAAAGATGCACTTATAACGCGCGTGCACAGCCATTGTTTTCCTCAATATACCTCGTTCGGTTGGTGTCGTTTTCGTTTTCGCCTTTGTATCGTCGTGGTTTCCTTAAGCTCCCTTTCCATGTCTTGTCCCCGGTTCGTACCCAGATATTTCCTTTGAAGATAATTTTTGGTTCGAGTGTATTTTTACTGACTTCATGCGAACACCTGATTGGTGAGAGCCAGTTTAAACTACACAGGTGCAAAAAGTGTGGCCAATGCTGACTCCAGATGCTTTAGATCGCGTGACCAAAAGGATCTCGGTCACTAAGGTCGAAAATGTGGGATGTCAGGAAAACACCAAATCCTAAAATATCCCGACGTTTTCTTCGGCTCCGACTCTTGCTTCAAGAGAGACTTTTTTCACGGCGGATAGTTATTTTATCAGATGAGATGGCAAAGATCTGATGTATTTCTTGTTTGTTTTATTGTGTTGTGATTGGATTAAGAACACAAAGCTCGCTGTGGATATCATTCAGAATCCTTATGCCATCAGATTTAGTGTTAATTCCCCCGTTAAATCCATTTAGTGATAGCTTCTTCTGCCACCTGTCATTTTCAACTTGGAAACTACAATAGGGAAATTGTTACGTTTTAAAATTAGATAAACACACACTCAACCAGAACACATGTTCTCGATCGATCTACGGACTACCAGCTTAACATGTTTTACCCAGCAGTCCTTTCGTTTTGGAGGGATTGCTTTCGTGATCGACTTTGCGACATCGTTTTCCTTAAATATATGTTACGATGGAAAGTACTGCTATCAATTTTGTTGATAACTCATACAGCACGCGTGCGCGGCTTATTGGCCATAACAATCTTATCACTTCCGTTGTCGACGAAAGGACTTCCGGCATGATAAAGAAGTTGTTTTAAAAGCACGTGCGGCAAAGTTTCGTGCCAAAATGCACCTTTTTTTCAAGCCTTGAAAAAGTGTTTATTTTTGATATGTAGGTTTGAGTGAACGGGTCACGTTTCCACAAAATTTGTCAAAACAATGCGGAAAGACTTTATCTGTTCAAGTAAGCTTAAAACACTTCTATTAAATTAAATTGCGCGTCTGTCCTTACGTAAAGTCGCCACTGAACTAGAGCAGTACGTGATAGTGGATCTGTTGCTAACAAAAGGGTTAAAGACCTTTGAAACTGACACGTACATGTTAATCATTTAGCGCTCTCATCTGCCGGTATCTTAGCAACGGTACTTCTACTCAATTATCAGCGTTTTGTTCTCCACCTGATCTGGAAATCTTTGACCTGTGTAACTGTCACTCAGAGGTTTCTTCAGCTTCGCGGTTTTGAAAGGAACGATTCCTGTTCAGTTGCGTCCGAAGGCCTATGATGGGAGCTGGAGCGTCGTGTTGTCGTGTGTGTAAGACCAGTCAATGAACATCAGCTGAACCAGGTGGATAGGGCCGCAAAGCATCTTGGGTAACATCAACAACAAAAGCCCGGACTGCTACAGTTGTGCCATAAAATCGGATTTTCTCTCCAAATTGACGGGTTATGATGTTGAATGGAATTTAAGATGCGCTGACACTCTTTGCAGGTTCTGTGAGGTTGCTTGGTGGTTCTAGATCAACGTATTTTAACCGGCCATGGTTAAATTAAACGGAGCTAAAGATCAGAGCACTGCCGAAACGGCGCCAACTTCGAGTAATGGGCTGATCTGTTTTATTTGTGGGGCATCAAATGCGAACTGGCCAGTCTACTGCAGATCTCGCAATTCGGAGAAAATGCCGTT
>JAHPZR010004883.1:0-22500 GCA_019787425.1 Platygyra sinensis
CACCAACTGGTTTAAACCAACAAGAGGGGTCAGGCAAGGCTGTCCGCTTTCCCCGTATCTCTTCATACTTGGGGCCGAAATATTAGCGAACAGACTTCGTCAGACAGTAGAAATCAAAGGGATTAATTTATTTGGAAATGAGGTTAAAATAAGCCAATTCGCAGACGATACTAACCTATTCTGTGCAGATGTTACTTCTGTAGAACACACTCTTAACACGGTCAGTAGATTTGGTGCCATATCTGGTTTAAAATTAAACGTGAAAAAGACTAAGGCGATGTGGCTAGGAAAGTGGTCAACGAACAAAACCAAGCCATTACAATTAGAATGGCTAAACGAACCTGTTAAAATTTTAGGGATATACTTCTCCTATGATGAGAACAAGAACAAGCACCTTAATTTTGATTTAAAAGTTCAGAAATTACAGACAAAACTTGATTTATGGAAAGCAAGAAATTTGACCCTGTTCGGAAAAGTTTTCATGAAATCGCTCGGGCTGTCACAAATAGTGTACGCAGCGTCTAATGTTAATGTACCGAATGAAATTATATACACCATCAAAACTAAGTTATTCAGTTTCCTTTGGAACAACAAAAAAGACAAAATTAAGAGAGAAAGCATTTATCAAGATTATGATAAAGGCGGAATTCGTATGACTGATGTTGAAATAATGATAAAGACTTGCCTGGATCCCAAGACTTTTAAATCCCGTCAGCCTTAATTGGAAATCAATACCAGATTATTTTTTTTAAAAACTTGGAGGATTAAACTTTCTGCTCAGATGTAACTATGATGCAAAACATCTAGATCCTAAGTTGCCAGCCTTTTATAAGGATATTCTATCTTTTTTTCTCTGAACTTAAATCTCAGTACAACTATGAACATGGGCAGGAAATAATCCTTTTTAATAACAAAGCAATTTTAATCGGCGGGAAACCCTTCTTTTTTCGGGAATGGTTTTCCAAAGGAATTATTTGTATCAATGACTTACTTAATGAAAATGGAAAATTTCTTTCTTTTCAAGAGTTTCAAAGGAAACACGACTTTAGAACTAATTTCCTAAATTTTTATCAAGTAATAAATGCTATTCCGAAAGCTTTAGTAATTAAAGCACGTTCTCAAGACAAACCTAAAGAAAATTATCTAGGAAGTCATAATACTAAGTTTAAATTAGCTGAAAATATTGAAACTGACTTACAGAAAATAAAGGCAAAGGATTTCTACTAGCTACTAAATGAAAAGACCAATAATTCGTTTCCTACCGGCCCGAAAAAATGGAGCAATATTATGAATTTAAATTTCACCGAATGGCAACACATTTTCAAATTAGCAAAACAGATTTGCAGAGAAAATAAATTAAAAGAATTCCACTACAAATTCTTACATAGAATCATAGTAACCAAGGAAGAATTATGTCGCTTTGGTATTAAACAAGATAGTAATTGTTTATATTGTGGAAATGAAGACTCCATCGAACATACATTTATTAACTGTCAATTCTCAAAAGCTTTCCAGCGAAGAGTTATTCAATGGTTCAATAATGTAAATTACACTAACCAACATCCGTCTGCTAAAGAAACGTTATTCGGACTCTTTCCCAACTCCTCAATTGCAAACAAAACTCTGTTAAGAAAACTCAATTACACCTTGTTGTATATGCGCTATTACATTACTCTCTCTGATTTCGTCACTAAATTAAACGTAAAATATACTGTTGAAAATATAGATTAAAATTTATCTAATAGTTAAATATCTTAAAGAAGATGTCCCTTCAAGTAGATACCTGTATTTCCTTACCCAGATCTATAAATAATAACACTGGAACATTCAAATAGTACCGAACTAGAGTTTTATGTTACTTTGTCTTGTAAGTAGTGGATTTAAGTGTATTTAATGTCTCATTATGTTGTAAATAACGCTTGTATTTTGGAATAATAATAATCAAAAAAAAAATTGTGTGGCTTTCATGTTGTGTAATCAATGGAAATTTAATAATGTGCCTGGTATCAATGCCAAAGTAAACGGAAGTCAATAATAATTTACAAGAGCTTGTAAAAATTTTGCCGTTTATCATCCAAGAAAAGATATCCCATTTAAGACAAAAATTGATAAACCGATACCCTGATTAAGACAAAAAGTGACAAATTCGATACCCTGTTTAAGACGAAAATCCCGAAAAACATACCCTGGCTGGCCGCACGTCCCCATTAGGCTCTTATAATGGAGTACCCCCCCGGAACATGATGACTCTATAGCTAAAATTCTTGATAATTCCGCTAGAAAGAAAACTTGCCGTGAAAACATGGTGACCCAGAAACATACTAAAGAAATGGGTCAAAGTAAGGGTATGCGTCGGATAAAGAGAGTCTTATACCTTGAGCAAACGAGAGCCTTAGTAGACATCACAGTCAGGCTAAAAAATATTGACTTAAGGAATGAGAGATAAACAGTGCTAAGAACGGCCGTTTGGCTTGTCACGCAACAAACAGACAAATGATTGCGTGACGCGGGGTCTGCTTTTGGGAGAAGGAAGCTGGAGTAGGTCTGTTCCGTTACTTGGCAGACTTTTTCTCGTACATAACAGAATTACCCGTGCACGTCCATCATCCTACAGTAATAAGGAAGTGAATTTATGTATCTTCAAGAAGGATAGGGTGAGAATGACTGACCTGTTATCCTCGGCAAATAAATACCTCAGTCAGTTTCTCGATTTTTACTCGTTATTTAATGCCTGTTGAATATGAACATTTTGGTTATTAGGATGGTAAATCGTCTCCAACAATAGAGGCAACAGTAGGTCCCATTCCCAGCAGTGAAGATGAAGAAGCCGGCATTACTTTTGAGGCGAAAACCAGAGGAAAACTGGGTCGGCATGCGTCCTTTGAAAATGAACCAAGGTTAGTATGAGCTGTAGGTTTGTCGCAAATCACGGAAATGTGCCACCAGTCCTTGTTATGGCTTCGTTTTTCGTAACCTCTATTTATCGTATGGCTAGAGTTTAATCTTATGCTGTGCTTTCTCCATTAGTTTCTTTGCAAAAGTCTTTTCTTACAACAAGGCTTTATGTAAATAGTGTGAAATAAATGAACCTTGAACCTTGAAGGCAGCATATGTGCATGTATATGTAACGCGGCAATTTCTACCTGTACTGTACCGTGCAACGCAGTTCTGTGTAAAAGTCACTGCCTGCCTAGAAAAGAGAAAGGATGAAAGAAAAATAGAGCCGCCTATAAGGGAGAGAAAACGTTTCAAGCGTCAAAAGTTATTCAACATTTTGTTTGACGAGTTTATCGTAAAATTATGCAACATTTGGCCAAAAGATCGTTAGCAGACTACTCACATACCCCATGCTAGCGTTTTAAAAGTTCACTTCCAAACGTGTCAGTTGGACGCGAAAACTAGCCAAAACGACACTACGAAGGTCTTCCAGTGATATTAACGTGTGATAATGTTTTTTTGTCAGCAAATACCCCACTCACGACGAACCGTCCTCTGAGGACACTAAAGATGACACTGATAAAGACAAAGAAAATAAACCAACAGAAGATTCACCAACAGAGCCAGACAACATTCCCTTGGCTTCATTCGTTGTTAATATAGATGGCGAGAGGGAGCAAGAAGACAATGTAATGACCAGTTATTTATGATGACAGTTTCAAGTTTAGTTTGGTACCCGGGGTTTGGTAATTAAATTTAGCCTGCGTAGCTGGCGGTATTGAAGGCGCGCGCGATAGTCCGGGAGCACGTGTAGTGTCGTGGGAATTTCGTGAAGAAAGCAAGCCACCAGTCTGAATGTGTTAAAGGGACCCTAAATAACATGAAAAGTTTTGGTGGCAACTTTGAAACTCGCTCAGACGGGATTTATGCCGTGTCGAAAATGTGACGTGTGTATCCCAACATGGAAACGAGGCTCAAACGTAAAATTATCCATAGCTATCCCTTATTTGCATAAAATTGAACTAACAACACCACAATTATGTACATCAATGTTTGAAATATAAAAATGCGTTTTGAATAGGTTATTGGGCTCACGTGACCAAGCTAGCATGAAAACGAGGTTCACATAAAACTTGCTCTGGAAAGCCCATAAACGTCTCCTGAAGAAGACAGAGATTGATGAAAGTATTGTTGGGTGTATGTCATCCGTGTAATCAAACATGCTTATATTGTAAGGGTTATCACGTGACCATTCTTGCTCGAAAACGAGGCTTATAAATGAAGCCTTAGTTATTTTCCAAAATGGCAATCTTTTAAGGGAAAATAATTTACAAATTGATTAAAAATATGGATATGACAGGCATTGGCCAGGTAACTAGTTTAATCAAAATGGTCTGACATCTCCCTGTCATAACAGCCAAAACATTACCGTGGACCGCATAAACTTTTTTCCCATACTAGAATTACTTTTCATAGGAGATTTACTGGTATATCGAAATCTACCATACCATTTCTAACAAAATACTTTTAGCATGGTTATCAATTATAAAAATTGTTTCCGATTGTCCATGTGGCCCACTCGTGTGTATACAATGATTTACAGTGTTCATTTGGACTATAATCTAGTCGCCATCATCATCTGAAATGTTCTCTTCATCTGAGTATAGAACATTTTCTTCTTGAACATTGTTTTCACAAGTCTCCCCATTGCCAGAGCAGGTGCAGGTCTGTGCAGTTTAAACCAGCCTTGTGGCGCTGACAACGGTTAGTGGAACGAATTTCTTTGGAACAGCCACACTTTACAAGTGAAGTATCGCTTCAGGGGCTGGTGGCAGGTTTGTCATGACGGGTACCCATTCATCTTGGTCTATTTGCCATCCATACTGCTGTGGTGATGGTAGTACTGGATTTGTTATTCTATCGCTGTTCCAGACCATCAATTGGTAATGCACTCTCAGGATTGCCTGCTCAAGTGTGTTAAGGCCTGGCTTTTTATAATTAGACGACCCCCCCCGCAAAGAATTGAGTTTAGTACAATTTTTTTACAGGGTTCGTACAGGTCATGGAAAACCTGGAAAGTCATGGAATTTTACAATTTCATTTTCCAGGCCTGGAAAGTCCTGAAATTTAGGTGTAGGTCATGGAAAGTCATGGAAAATCAGTATGTTTTCTATGAATGAAAGGCATTAAGATCCAAAGTTGAAAAATTAACTGGCAAGTCCAAAAATCAAATGTAATTTCAGCTGAATAAATGATTGTTTTGACACTACTGCCGGAGGGAAATAGCTTAACTTAGGTCATGGAATATTTCAAAAAGTCATGGAAAAAGTCATGGAAAGTCATGGAATTTTGACAGGTCATAAGTGTACGAACCCTGTTTTAGTATATAATGACTTATTGTTCTCATTCATTGGGAATTAAAAGGAATTTCACTTATTTGACAACATGAGAGTGGTTTTAAAGGTCACATGACATTCCTCAAATGATGACGTCACAATGCGTGTTTTTGAAAATGGGGAATGTTTGCACTGAGAATTCCCAAAATGTTTGTCATTCAATTTGTTCAGAATCACTGTTAAATTGTAAATCTGCCTTTTAAGGTGGCATAGGTCATTTTCGTTTAGAGGTATTTAAACATTTAGTAAGTCACGTGACCTGTTTCACTGTTTTAACCGTTTCTGTTAACATGTGGACATGATTAAAAGGCGGCATGATATAGTACTCCACAGAAGTAAAACAACAAAGAATAAAAAAGAATTGCGAAAGATGTCTTTCAGTTCCCCGTTTTCGATTGAAGATTTGCGCCGTTTAAAGGCGTTAAAGAGTCACGTGACCGAAACTTAACATTAAAGGGCCAGTCAAATGAGCAAGCATGCGGAAATTAAACTGCTTGCCAAATTTCATCACCACTGGATAAGCCATTCCCCTTGAAACAAAAATATGCATATTAAACAGCTAGGTAGAATGCGGCCTGCGTTAGTGGCAGCCTGTCTGGTGGTGCTTGCTTTTGCTTGAAAGGAATCATCTCAGCTCTTTAAGAATCGTTATTGTTGCTCTCGGTTGATATAGAAGACAGACCAACTTCTCAATGCCTGCGATAATTTATTTCATTCGGATGAGCTGCTTGCCCAAGGTCTGCAAGGGCAGAGATAATGGATGAATCCGCCACTGCAAATTCTTTCCAGCGGAGGAGCTTTCCCGTTCCAGAAAACGTCCTGTGTTGTGGGCACCGCTTAGGGCGGAAAGTACTACAATCTTCTCTGGCCCAAGGGTTTGAACAGTCGGTTTCAGCTCAATCAGACGATGCTGTTGCACTCTTCCTGTAACAAACAGCGTGTTCTTGCACAATTCCGTATAACGCCAAAGGGCAATCACAAAGACATCTTTGTCCGGAGAGTGAGTCTGTAGTTGGGGTGCACCATTAGCCGTAGCATCGAGGGCATGCAGGATCTTTGTTGTGTCACCTTCCTCTTGGTTTCTTTGTAAATGTCCCACGTCATTGTGAATTGCCTGACAGCTGCTTCCCCATGCCACCGTCAGTTGCCTTCCACTGCGATCATCATACTCTTAAATCTCTCGGCCCAAATAGATGTTGAGCCCGATCTTGGTCTTCGTGTGTGACTGGAGTCGTTTCAATGGAACTTTAGCAATGTGTGTTGTGTCAGTGCTGTGGTAATACGCTGGACCTTGGCCTTCTTCCATTTTAACCCTTGTGGCCGCTTTGAGTGAAAAAGGTAAATCCTATCTGTTGAAAATTAAACGCACTTCATTACTTCCACTGTACTGAAATGAAATGTTCAGCCAGCTATGCGCAATTTTTCATCCACTCTTGCTTTTCAAGCGACTGAGCTTCTGCCATCTCATTTACAACTGCGACTTGCACTCGATCTTCATTTGGACTAGCTACTCTCCTGCTGTTTCTGTTGGCATTCAGCTTTTTTAGAATGTTCATTAGATTACTCTTTGATGAACAGTGAAGCATTTTGCCTTCAGCAGCAAACAATGATCGCGGGACTACTGAAAATTCGTATTGGCCTACAGTCTCCTTTATATCGATTTCTGGGCTTCTCTTGGACACTATCATCATACACGCGAATAGAGACCTATTCTCTTGAAGCTCAAGAATCTTGTTTGCTGTCGTGGCTTTTACCACCTTTGGCACTGGTTTTCCATGTTAGGAATTTTCTCTTCTTCATGGGCGACCAAAGGTTGACTTCGCCAGACTGGACTCGTTCTTCGACAAAAGAGTCAAACAGGCTCCTACGGATCCCACTTTGTTCATGCAAATCTTTCTTTACCGTTTCAAGCATAACCACCTTGGACACTAGGTTAAACAGTACGTGCATTAGAGAATGGATTCGTAAACCTTTCAACAGCAGCGGTTAACTGTGTCACACCTCACCTTCTCGCCTTCTCCTCGCGGGCTAACACAGCTGTAGAGAGGTTATGATGACGATCTTGAGGCTTGGAAGACACCCCTGCCATGCTCTTTGCTTGTTTAGCTAGGTTTGTGAGCTCTGGGGCTATCAGAAAGAACTTCGTCCGAACAGCTTCATTTAGGGTGATGCCAACCAATACTCCAGAGACTCATATGTTTCATATGTTTCTTATGTTCGAGTTCATTGTCGGCTCCCGTTGCGCAGAATGGTACTTCAGCATTCTTGGCCACCACCCAGTTTTCTTGGGTGAACTCTTCATAGGTTTCTGGATCTGATGCACTCAAGTATGACATCTCAGCAAGGTACACAGGAATCATACGAACATAGTTTAATTTGTCATGGGCGAAGAAGTACTTGGTGAACATCTCTAGAGTTATCAGGTGTAGTGACCCGTCTCCGGTTTCGGACAGCTCTGATGAACGCCAGGATCTCCATCACCATACGCATGTAGTGGCGCATCACCTTGAACATCGAGCTACTGGAGTTAGCAGCTTCAAATGTTGAGATCTTCTCAAGGATATTGCGATTACCTTATGCAGAGACCATATCCTCATGTGCTTTTTTCACTTGGGTTCTTGTACTATCCTCGGATACATCACAAAGCTCTTGTGCCAAACTCTGAAAAGTCTTATGTAACTCCTGATGTTGCTTGAAAAAAGCTTCCTGGTACAAAGTGAACAAGGCTTCATTTATAACAATGAAATTTTACGTAAGCCTCGTTTTCTTGCAAGAATGGACATGTGATAACCTTTACAATATAAGCATGGTTGATTACACGGATGACATACACCCAACAATACTTTCATCAATCTCTGTCTTCTTCACGAGACGTTTATAGGCTTTCCAGGGCAACTTTTATGTGAGCCTCGTTTTCATGCTAGCTTGGTCACGTGACCTCAATAACCTATTCAAAACCATTTTTATATTTCAAACATTGATGTTCATAGTTGTGGTGATTTTAGTTCGATTTTACGCAAATAATGGATAGCTATGAACAATGTTACTTTCGAGCCTCGTTTCCATGTTGGGATACACGCGTCTCATTTTCGTCACCCCATAAATCCCATCTGAGCGAGTTCCAAAGTTGCCACCAAGGCTTTTCATGTCATTTAGAGTCCCCTTAACACATTTAGACTACTGGTTTGCTTTCTTCACGAAATTCCCACGGGACTTTATTTTATGACATTTGCTGCCGGACTACGAAGTAAAGTTTTGGCGGCGAAGCCGCGAGAAATAGCCTGCGTGGCTGGCGGTATTGAAGGCGCGCGCGAAGTAAAGTTTTGGCGGCGAAGCCGCGAGAAATACCGCCTGCCAGAGAACTAGGATATTTTGAATACGTAGAGGGGGTAAGTTTCTAAAGAAACTATGGTGCTGCGTCGGTGGGAGTATTACAGGATAATTTGGTTTTATCAACTGAGTTGATAATGTGAATTAGCCACCGTAAAGAGATTCGAAAGCTGACGTTTCGAGCGCTAGCCCTTCGTCGGAGCGCCGACGAAGGGCTAGCGCTCGAAACGTCAGCTTTCGAATCTCTTTACGGTGGCTAATTCACATTATCAACTCAGTTGATAAAACCAAATTATTTTGAATACGGCCCACTTTTATCATTGACCTCAACTGATCCCAGTTAATTTAACCAATTAAAGCCGACAATTTTCTCACGAAATATAGGCGTAAAGGCGATCGTGTTACCTTAGTTATTGTTGCCTGCATGGCGGATAAAGGAGAATCTGCGAAGGGAGATACAGCCAGTTGAAAAACCCAAGAGGAAAACGCTAACAACTTATGTAGGTTGCGTGGTGTCAACCTGAAGATAAAATTCGGTCATTTTCAGAAAATTACGAAACACATTTCCATGGAAGATTTATTTATAACAAACCTTCAGGTCGCAAGAAGCGTAGAGGCACGACATAATTTAGCAGAACTTTGCTCAGAAATTGGCCTGCACATGGTGGAGTCTAGCCGTTTAATCGAGTCGAGTCTTGTGGACCTTGTGGTAGGAAAATATTCAACGCAGTTGAACTTGTCCGGTTCATTCGCTCCGGCCTAGAAAGAAATGGAAATTCCGATCTAGATCTGTTCGAATACGCAAGATACGCGAGATACGCAAGTAAGGATCAAACGTCTTCTTCCGTCGTCCGTGTCTTCACCGGACAGGAGTCCTCAACCCGGGGGCCCTCCCGGGGTCCTCAAGCGAAAAAGAATTTATACAAGGGCCGTTCTACCCCTAAAGAAATCAGTGAATTTCTCAGAATCGACTCCTTTAAATGCAACGAACAAAGAAAAAATGCCTTTCGAGGTCAACCAGGAAACAATCACACTTCGCGTTTCACACTTCGCCGCAGAGTTGAATGCAGAAAACTTGTGTGGTGAACAGACTACTAATCCGTATGGCCGTATTGATTCGCACCGCCGCCAAAACTTTATTTCGCGTGCGCTAAACGCAGACTTTTATGTTTACTTTCTTAAGCAAAGTATCCCTTGGGAAATATATGACGGATCATCTAACATTTGATTGACGTGTTTACTTCTCTCGACCAATCCGTTTTTCCCGCACACTGGTGTGCGGACTATTCAAACACCTATGGTTTTCGTGCAGGCGGTATTTCAAAGTCACACTCCCCATTCTCCTCGCGGCTTCGCCGCTTGCTTGTCGGCTCCGCCGCCAAAACTTTATTTCGCGTGCGCTTACAATACCACCAGCTACGCAGGCTATTAAATTTAGTGCCGTCTTTCACCTAGGAAAGAAAAAAAAATTATTAATAAAAAAGGCGGGTTCCCGTTACATTGGAAACGTCTAGATGTACAAGGTCCTCTACAGTGTAACAATGCCAGAGTGCTTAGAAAAGAAAATAGCGAAGTAATAGAAAATAGAGAAATGAATAAAGTAATCATTGAATTAAAATCCGAACGTTTATTTAAGGTGGGTTCTTTTTCCAAAAAATTGACGTAGAGTTGAATTTCTTTTTAACTGGACAAGGAAGCTGTTACGAATTACGTCGTAAAACAACCGTGGTAATTCCTGTTGTTAATTATTATTAAATTGACAGACGTAATAGGTAGAAAATGTGCATTCAGTATAATATAGTTTTGATATTTTGCTCAAGGGTTTGAATAGGTTTTATTTTCTTAAAGAAAAAATGAATACAAGCGACATAAAAGTAAAGTAAAGGTACTTCTGGAGACGAATTTTATTCCAGACGTTTTACGCTTTCGCCGCCATTTTGAATTGCTATTCAACAGTCTGAAATAGCTAGGGTTGGTTTCTGTAAGTGCACAAACAATTGCAATAATAAGTTGTTGAGTAGATAGAGTAACACAATTTGCACAACATGAAATGTGAATACCATATTCCGAGCTTGACGGCACATAATCAAAATTGTTCCACACTTCGTTAATTTTTCTAGTGCTACGATAAGGCTTATAGAAAATGAATTGCTTACGTACAAAATAAAATTATAGGCCCTCAGACCGTGAAAATGGGGCTTAAATAAATTGACGAAACAAAGTACAAAATTTTTATTACAAAATGACGTTAACTTACTGACCTCTTGTACAGTTTGTGGCCCTTCGTCCGCGAATAAAAGTTGTAATCTCGAATATCGTACCTGCATCAACACGTAACGAGCTGAAATTTTACCTGAAGATAGCTTTTATGTTTCTTGCAATAATCTTAAAGTGGCAAGTTCCAAACGGTGATATTTTCCTCGTTATTGGAAAAAAAAAGGTGACTGTGCTCGCAGCCCCTTGGTCCGCGGGTCATGTAAACAACACGGAAACTATTCGTAAATCTTCACGAGAATGAGAATTTTAACAAATTTTATTTGTTTCTTTATTTTCCTTGATATATCTAAGCTGTAGTCTCAATAGCAGTCATTGCGAGTGTAAAATAAACGTTTTCTTTTTGGACAGCGATCTCCCTCCAAGGCAATTGTAAAACTTAACTTTCATTATAAAAGGGGATTTAAACCAGTCCGAAAACTTATCAAGCAGATGTTAAAATTATGTAGCAAAAACAAAGGCCATTTCCATTTTTTTAAGGGTTTTCTAATCTGCTTTGAGAAATGTGAGTTCTCTGGGGTCATAGGTCGCGGACCAAGGGCCTCTACGCAAAAAGTGCTGATGTTTTTCAGGGGTTGATGAAACAAGAATTTTAAACTCTGCGCAACTTCTTTCCCACCAGAAGAAATGTGTCTCTGTTAACTTGTTTTGCAAAAAAGTAGGTGCTTCCGTTCAGTTTTATCCGTTCACAAGCTAAGTAAACTTGGCAATGTACTTTACGAACTGCAAAATAAAACAATTCAAGAAAGACAATTAGACCTACCTGTCAATAAACTTGAATTTCTCGCCTTCAATATCAGCCGGAGGGCCGGAACTTCGTCATACGAAGGAATACTAATCAATATTTAATCTTACACCTTCGTTTTTGGTCGTATTTTATTTAACGAGAAAATAGGAAATAATGTTTGAAAAACTCGCGGACCAAGGGCCACATACTGTACTCTAAACAAACCGTTCTCTGAAGGACGAACAAGGCGAGATGTCAATATTGTGAAAGGCTAATAATGTGAGACACCAAAATATTTACTTTAATGTAATAGTTATATCTGGAAGTTGTGATGCAATTTTTAAGACCATGTTACAGTACGGACACTCGAACCGTGAACACTTGACATTTAAGTGTACATTTTTATTTTCCTCGACTAAGAGATAAAGGCTATTCTTATGATGTACAGTTTTACATGTATAGCATTTTGTAAGTGTAAAAAACATTAAATGCTCTTGTGAAAAGGAAGAGCCTGCACTGTATAGTCTCTAATAAAATATACAAACAAATATCAAGTGTTCATGGTTCGAGTGTCCTCACTGTAAAGGATATACTTATAGTTTTATTGAACTTCCAGACAAAATTTATTTAATGTACAACTGTAGCAAGCCATCCTGAGTGAAGTCACAGCTTGCAGGATGAAACTTTATTAAGCAATGTAATGGTTATTTAACTTAAATCCACAAAAACGGCCTAAAGTAAATTCTTTGAAGCTTAATTTTTTATTAAAATGTAGAACAATAATTTACAACGTGTTTTAATTCTGTGGTCTCGTCATGGAACGGCTCGATGACCAGTCGCTGTTCTGGAAAGGACGCGTTTGCGCGTTTAATTAAACGCGTTTACCTAAACGTTTACTTAAACGCGTTTACTTAAACACTTTTACTTAAACGCGTTTACTTAAACACTTTTACTTAAAAGCGTTTACTTAAACACGTTTACTTAAACGCGTTTACTTAAACGCGTTTACTTAAACGCGTTTACTTAAAAGCGGTAGCAGTTCATAACACTGACGCGAATACCATTCTTTGGAAATTAAATTAGCAGCAAAGAACATAGAGTGTGTGATTTTAGTTTAGACATAGTTTAAGGGAGACATTTTCGGTCCAATTTTACGGATTGTGAAAAGTCAAGACGGGTATTCCAAAATTTCATTTTGAAAACAGCATGCATGGGACTCCTAAACCAATGATGATACATGATGAAAACCACTAATCTTCTGTACAGACGCTTTTTGGGATCGTCAAGCAATCTTTCTCCCTGTAGATTGCGTGACGAGCCCAACGAGGCTAGAAAACCGCTGGTTCGATGGTTTGTCAGAGACTTCTGCTTGATGAAAGTGGCTTTGTTACAGGAACTGATCAAAGCTGCCACCAGTCACCGTTCTCTTCCACTTCACATCTTTCCTGTTTATGCCATTGACTGGGATTTTGGGTGAAGACAAACTTCTGCTTACTGGCATGTATTCCATGCTGTGTGCCATCTTTTAGAATCTCTTTATACCAACAGTCTTGTCAAACAGGGTGGGTTGCATAAACTCTCCTTCTTTATCCAAAAGGAAAAAGAAACGGTATCCCTTCAACTTCAGAGGCACCTGAGGCTTTGCACCTTTCAAGACGACAGATAAGAACAACACGTTAGTGATCATTGCACACATTGTGAATTCCACCAAGAATATAACACTCTTTGAACAAGCCAAAGGGGTGGGGGGTTTAGAAAAGTGCAAGCATAATGGCTGGTTCCTGACAGAGGTCTGACAGAGGATAGCTTTGTACATGGAACAGGCATTAACTTATAATATCCCATGACCATCAATGCCATAAAAACAGTTGTGGTGATTAAGAGGTATCGCCCCTTTATAGTCATGGAACTTCCTGTGTGTAAATAAGGCCCTGTTTACAAGCAGGTAGGGTAACCCTAGTGCTAGGGTTACCCTAGCAAGAGGGTTGCCCTGGCACTCTCACATTTCTTCTTACTTTCAGCAATGCATTTACAGAGCAGCTAGGGTTACCCTGGCACTAGGGTAATCCTAGCAACTGGTAAATGCTCTGCTAGGGACAACATTTGCCTACCAAGGACAACTCTGTTTTGGCTCCCAAAAGCAAAATATGATCACAATACCGACAAAAGCAGCGAATTATGACCCAGAAAACATCAAGTCCTTTTACAATTTGTCGTGTTTTTGCTTTGGAAATAAATTATTTTCCAGTTTTGTTATCTGTTTGTGCTTTACTTGCAAAGTTACCGAAGCGTAACAAGTGCAAAGTTGTCTCGGGTATTAGGGTTACCCTACCTGTAAATTTTGCTTGTAAACTCGAGCTATCTTTAACCCTCTTGCTAGGGTTACTCTGGCAGTAGGGCTACCCTACCTCCTTGTAAACAGGGCCTAACACAGCTGTATGAAATCAGCCATGCATGCTTTGTTTTTGTTTTGAGAAGCATATTACTCCAGGCAACACAAACTAAATGCAGAATGTTATTGTGGGTACCCATGAATTCTTACTACATCTAAATAAATGGTATCTCTAAAGTCAACTTTAAACTTACCTATTCTAGACCCTGTACAGGACACATCTGAGATGGGGACAGTCACTGACCGTGTTCCACCCAAAGGAGTATGTGTCACCACTCTTAGATTATTTCCCTGAAGGACCAGACGATTTACACTCCTGCATATTAAGATTAAAATGGACAACATGCATAAAGATCTCAGAAAACAACACCTTAAGTGAAAGCCTACATTAGCCACTAACATTTTTCCAATCAATTCTGATATGCTTGATCAGAGATAGCCCACAGTAATTGTGGGATTTATTTATTATTTTAAATCCAACTACAATCATGGACAAAAGTGTTGACACATTTGAGCAAAACAAACACTTTCTATCAGCGTCCTTCCATAATTTCAAAAAATATCTTTTTTGTCGATAGGCAACCCCCCTCTCCCCCTTTTCAATGTCGCAATACGCTCCGTGGACACTTTCAAGTGGTTAGAGTTCATTGAAAAGGGGAGAGGGGTCAAAATGTCAAAATTGAAGATTGAAATACTCACGCGTTTAATGAAACAGGTCTTTTTCGGAGAGTGTCTCAACTGCTTTTGTCCATGATTGTAGCTAATACAAACAAATATATGAAGGGAGAGCCAAAACGGTTCTGGACCTTTAAAATCTTTCAACTAAAAGGAGAGAGCCAGGCTTCCTAGGCACCCCCCTACACTGTATGTCTAAAATTTACCCAAGATATGCCTCACTCTTGCAACTGTTGCAAATAACAAAATGCATGTAAGCAAGAAATCTTTTTAATAAGTGCTTTCTGAAGAAGTTAAACTTACCTCTAATAATAAGTAACACACACCTGAGACTATAAATAAATCCTGATGTAGTAAAAACCAGCCCAACACCCACAGCAAAAGAAGCCAGCATAACAGGACTGTCCTGTGGATTTATTAGGAAAAGATTTCAATTTACAAATCTTCTTGGATAAGGACTATTTAACAATTAGACTACGAGCCCGAGTTTTCTACGAGCAGAGAGTCTAGGGTGAGTAGTCTAATTGTTTTAGTATAAATTTACCGTAGTCATCGCATAAAAAGAAAAAATGTCAAGAAACATGTAGAAAAGAACTGTTTTATTATGTTACATCAGGTTCAAACATGATGCGTGATGTGCACTGATGCTTAACTGTTGACTATCAGCAGATAGTCAACGGTAGTATAGCCAATCAAATTCACGGATTCACAATAGACTACGGTAATTTTATACCAAAAACCATTAGCACCATCTCCTGCCTCCCCAGTGTTACAGGGTTAGCAGGGGATGTTAAAGAGCCCACACACTTGTCGAAAAGATTAGGGGATGTAGTTTCAAGTGTGGTGGTCTATCTCTATCTCTGGTCTCATCTAACATTTCATGTATAGCTTGGGTGTGTGGGTGAGATCAAATATGAACTGATAACAGGAGCCAGAGGCACCTTTACAAGCTGACATCTGATCTAACCCAAGAGAAGAATTGTAAACCACCAAGAGACTATGTGATATGTGCAGTATATAAAATACACAAAATAATACTCTGCAAATTGATTTCTTTAAAAACCATACATCTTGGTAAATTTGATTTACAACAAATGGAAGTTGAAGAAAACCAGTCTCTGCCCTTGCATATAATTACATGTCAAAAACTGTCCCTTCTAACATGGTTTTGTTCCAGTAAATATCCATACCTCCCCCATAGAAGGAATTTTTTTTTCTGAGAGCCCCCTAACTTTCTGGAAATTCACGTTAAGCATCATACATTTCCTTAATAAAAGTTTTGGTCTTACTGCACCCCCCGGGGGGGGGGGGGAACTCCCATATGAAACAGACGGGGATGCTCGTTGTCTCGCTTAGGGGTGTAAATTTTGGATTTTGGTCTCGCTTAGGGTGTTCCGGGCAAAGCACCAATATTTTATGCCACTAAGGTCTCATTTAGGGTTCCGCGAAGAAACACAGAATTATGCGAAGAGAAACAGAAGTCAAATTTTCTTTTGAAAACTTCTTTTAGATAAAAGCATTCGATGATTGTCTTTCTATCATTAAAACTCATTGCATGTCGTATTTGTTTGTTTTTAAGCGGTCTCTTTTAGGGGTCAAAATTTGCTTAAGCCACGCCCAGATTGGTCTCCTTTAGGGGTCACAAAAACCTTAAGCCACGCCCAGATGGTCTCCTTTAGAGGTTAAATTCAAAATTTCCGACGAGCATCCCCATCTGTTTCCTTTGGGAGTCCCCCCCCCCCCCCCGGGCTGCACCCCCACCCCTAACTCCCAATCCCTTTTGTGGGAGCAGTATTGATATTTTCTGGAACTGCATATTAACCATTACTGTTTACATGAAGTTTACTCTTGGGACTTAAATGACATATGCCTGTAGGCCACATGTTGTCTTCGTAGTGTTGAGGAGCAAACAAAAAACTGAAAAGGAAAATTACGACACAACATTTTTCTCTCATGTTTTCACTTTGCATCCAATACCATCAAATAAATTATTGTCAGTCTGCATACAGACTAGCCCCAGCAGTCCCTCCCAACCTGTCCATCCAAAATGTTTTAACTTCTAAGCTCACTTTTCACTACTGACAAAGAAAACACATGAGTATTGTTCATTAATACCGACCATCACAAATCTGACAATTTTCCATGATGCTCCAAGGTTCGATGATGACGACACATCAAGGATCTTTTCCTGGCTTTTGTCACGTTTAAGACTGATCAGGAAATATGCCATCCATCCCCAGAATATAAATTGGCTGGCACAAGCTAGGCCAACCAGGCGGAAGAATTTCTGGCGATTGTAATAATAAAGTGTCACATCTTTCCATACAGGTTCTTTAATCTTGCTGAATGATGAGAGTCTAGTTTGCTTGAAACACTGAAGATGAGAACCAAAAGGCATCCTAAGACTACAGCCAGTAGCAGAATCCAGGAAGGCCCCTCTCGATCTTGGTGTAACCTCCCTCTCCACCCTCCTTACTCTATCATTCCCTTTCTCATTTCAGCGTATTCTTCTTCACCATGGCATAGACTTAAACTATAAAGTTGAGTACCTTCACATGGGCGGCGGGGGAGGGTAGGAGGAAGGAAGGAACGGGGGGGGGGGGAGGGTGGAACTGACTTAACGGGGTGAAAAAGCATTGGTAAAGTTCGCACACTCGTGCCGACCTAACATCTTCGTTGTGATCAGAGAATAATTAAAACTGGAAACTTCAGAACCGAATGCAGGGAAACAAAACGTACCTTGAAACACCTAACGTGACGTAAGAAAGAAAGCGGTACCTTCCTTTTATGGACAGAAATTAAGAAGTGAAACATAATGGGATGGATTGGTTAGCCGTCCGCCATTTTGTTCTTACCAAGCGCCAGCCTTCGCGCGACCTTTTCTGGCCGGGCAGTTTGTATCTAGGGCCGGGTAGCGTTTATGATGGCAAATCGGAATGTACTACAATACAACAGATGCTGTAACTCAAGAACTGTAATAATTATGTCCAGAATTGCGTTTACATGAGAAAGAACACCTCCTGTTTCATCGATGCTTCAAATGTCATTTCGCCTAGAGGCGCTTATTAGAAGATGGCGCTTACTGGAATATGGACACTTCTCAATGGGGAGCGCTTATTAGGAAAGGGGTAGTTCCAGACCTTCACGGTCAATTGATTTCGGTGACGTATCCCAGACGATCGACGCACACTTTTGGCCCCGGACCACATAACCCGAAACGAACGGCCCTGTTGAAATATTGAGGCCTAGGAACTAGGCAGTGCAAAATGGAGTCATTGCGAAATTTGTGATTAAAAAATAAGCCTCAGGCTTATCTTAAGTGTTCTCAAATGATCTGGGTAGTGTGTAATACACAGGTTTTGCTTCCTTGTATGCTTTGTGATACAAACTTTCAGGTTAACATGCGAAAAACAATAAGATAGAGAAATCACTTTCTAAAAAAAACTTATTTCCTATTTCCTCTTGAAAAGCAAAATTGGAAACAAATCGTGAGCTTTGTCACTCGTATCCGCTGATAAATTTTTCTAATGAAGTGTTTCACATGTTGAGTGGTAAGATTATCGCCCCCTTGGTGCTTTACACCTTGGGAAAATGTAATTTTAGATTGCGCAACTCAGGGATATGCATTCAGATAACATAGTCAGTTGTGGGATTAAAGTCAGATGTAGAAGAAAAGAATAAGACTACAAAACACAGCAAAACTGACCGCAAAAAAAACGAATAAAAGTTTTATCTAGATCGTCTGTAGGAAAGTTGGATGTAATACTGTTTATATTCTGAATTCACGTGTTTGATCATACAACAAAGTAGTGTCAAGAACTGTCATTAAACTTTGAGCCCAAAATCAGAAGTTCAAACGTTTTTTATTACACTCCGAAAATTTAATAAGAATAGGATTTTATAGCCCAAATTATATCAATTTTTTGTGAAAACAAATCGAGATCCTCGGCGCGAGGCCGAAAAGATTCATTTATTGATAAACAAAGACACATCAAATATTTTACCGACAATGAGAAGAAAAGAGCTTTCAATTCACCATTCTATATACTGCTCATGGAAAATAGATTGACACGGCGCCACCGTTGAAGTGAAATTTACCGAAAAACTTGGAGAAGCACGTCACATTTGTGATCTAGAGCCTTCTAACTCGTTTCAAATGATCTCTCCCTTAATTACAAGTTTTCCCCAAGACAATTTATTTCCTTCCAGAAAATTTTTCAAATTGCCTTTTTTCATTTTGCAGTCAACTCGATGACAGTTTTTTAAATAAAAACTAAATGCAATAGAACTCCCGGATCAAAAATGTTCGAAATTCCCGGCAAATTCTTATTTTAATCTAGAGAAATATATTAAATTTGATATGTTGTACAGACACACTTCAAATCAAACATGAGGCGTTTGAGAAAGATTTGATTCAACGGTGGCACATCAAATCAAGCACTTTTGCTAATAATTGTAAGCGCTGTACCTTACTCGAGGAGCTTTGCTTAATAATAACAAGAGTAGCAAACAAACCATCGGCTCCTTGCGTAATGCAGCTAATTGTTTGTAACAACAACCCTGGAGTCTTAAACCATCATAAAAGTGGCTTATGTTTGCAATAACAGTCACTGATGAAAGTTTACATGTGACAATTTCTATAGCCAAACTTAATTACGTCCGGTGGAGGGAGGGAAAAACTCGCGATAAAAGCGAGAAACCCATCAAAACTACCGCCGACTTCTCATTTAGCGCCTGATCGGTCGACATCGGTCTGGAAAATTTCTTTTGCCCTCGAGGAAATCGCTGCTTTCACTTCTAAACGTTATAACTCTAATTTTGCAACTAAAATATTGTGTACTTAGGACCGTGAAAATGTTACTTTTAGCGTTTTAACTTTGCCGAGAAGCTTGTTTCCGGTAAGAGGTGTACTTTTCAATCCTTGTTGTTTATTGATTTCTCTTCTTTGGTGTTCACCTGTTTACGACGTCAGAGTTAAGAAGGGAATGAAAACTGTGAATTTATCCGGTGAATGGAAAAACAGTTGTTTCGTTCACAAAGTGGAGGATTTGACAAACAAAAGAAGCAAAAGGGGAGATACACCTTTTTCTCCTTCGAGGATTCTAAACTACAGCATTGGTCAGTTCATTTAAAGTTAGAAAGCAGTATCAAACGGCAGTTGGCAAGGATTTTATCATGTAATAACTGCATTTATACAATAAGGCTCATTCAATTCCGCTCTGATTCAGACTGATAACCATACATATCGAGTCTAACCTGGTTTTTATGCCAATTCGAGAGCATGAATTTGAATCACACTGTTAGTACAACAAGTTTCAATACCGGTGGTTCAAATTCGCTGCACAGTTTCTACGTCTTCACAGCAAGTGTCCTGATACTGATCATTATCATTACCATCATTGGAAATATATTGGTGTGCGTGGCTATCCTTGTCAACAGCCAACTTCGATCATCTCCCACGATGTTATTCATTTTTTTCCTTGGCCATCAGTGATTTGTTGACTGCTTCACTATCAATGCCTTTTGATGTGGATCAACAGCTGTCAGACTCCAGATGGACCCATAGCGAGGGCCTTTGTCAGGCATGGACAACTGCGTACCTAATCACCGTGCCCTCGTCCATTTGGAACCTCCTTGTGGTGAGCGTGGACCGGTATAAGAGCCTAAAGGACCCCTTGAGTCGCTACCGACAGAGCCCCTTTATGACACGCAAGCGAGCGGCCCTTGTCATAGTGCTCCTTTGGGTTTACTCAGTGGCCTTCGCGCTGATTCCCGTCATGGGCTGGAAATTCAGGCCAAAAAGCGTGGAACACAGCGCTTGTCATTTCAACATAACAACGGATTACTCCATCCTCAGCTCTTTCCTTAACTTTATTTTTCCTCTTCTGGTAATGTGCTTTCTTTATTTTAAAATCTTCATGATAGCGCGAAACATCAGCAGTAGGAAGTTCTCTCAGAGAAACGGCAGAAAAACCTCGGAGTTGTTACCTTCGGAACCCACTTCATCCGAAGACGTTACGAAAATTACGCGACGTGCCAAAAGATCGCACAAGAGGTTTAAACGAAACATGAAAGCCGCTAAAAATATTTTAATCATCGTGTGTGCTTTCTTTTTCTGTTGGATGCCTCACACTGTTCTTAGTTTAGTCGCCATTTTTCACGGGGAAGTGTCATCAAATAAGATTCCCACAGAAATCTTTCCAACGTTCTTGCTTCTGGGATATCTCAATTCTGCACTCAATCCGCCACTGTACACCTTCCACAACAAGCGATTTAAAGAAACATACGTGAAGTTTTTCGGGCTCAAGCGTAGGAAAACGCCGCCGAACCGTTACTCGAACGTAACGGCTTTGAGTAACATTGACGGCGGTTCAAATCATTCAGGCGGTTCAACAGCAACGAGACAGACAAACAGCTATCTGCACGTTGAAGAACCAGTCGACATCGAAGAAGATCATGTGTAGCTTCACTTTATTCTGTTATTGCCGGCAGCTCTCATTCAACTTAACTTCACACTTTGAGGAGTATCTCCAGTTTCAAAATCTCGGAGCGCATGCATGTAAAACGCAAAACGGCCGAGGGCAAAGCGCAAAAGATTATGTCAGAATTCTCTTGGTAGTCAGCATAAACTGATTACTACGAAGATGAGTTGAATCAAGTGCTTTTCCGGCATGGAAATGAGTAACCTCTTTTACAAGAGTATTCATTAAAACAGACAAACCGGTATGCATTAATTTCTGACAATTTCACCGGAGACCCTCAAAGATGAGACTAAGGACATAACAACGACATAAAAAATAAGTTACAAACTGTCTCGAAAGGCATTTACGGCCGGTAGCTCTGAAACTAGAATGTCACATGAAAAATTTAATTAGGGTGCTTTCAATGAGATACTGTAATTCCAAAGAGAACCGCGGTTCCGCATCAAAAATTTCGTTCTTTTCAGATCCTCTCTAGCCTACAGGCATGCACGGAACCAATTTTTCCCATTTTTACTGGCACAAACTCAAATTCGAAATCGGTAAGGCTAACAAGCTTATTTCAGTCTGTCTGAAAGGCGAAAAAAACCTCTGTCGACATATAGATATTTCCTTCCTTACACTTGCCTCAAGGGTAGTTTTCTTTGTATGAAGTCGCATCGTCTTCTTTGAGAAATCGTTGTTGATTCTATATTGTAGAGTCATTTCTTAGACCTAAGATAATGCATCAAAAACTAGCCATCAGATTGCCATTGATAGAGAATTTCCTGATAGCAGTACTCTGAGGCTAAATAGACATTGCTTTCAAATTCCTTTTCGTTGTATGTCTTTTAATCTTTTAAGCCACACCTTTTTGGGTACAGATGGTTGTCGAAACTGATTTTGCCATTTTCTTTGATACTATGTAAAGGGATGTTTCTTTTCACTTGAAGTTAAAATCAGTTTCTTGTACAGCCGTTGATCTCCAGATTGCATGGGCGGTTCTACTTGTATTGTTCTTGTTGTTGTCAAAGCCATTCAACGAATGTGTTATGATAACACGGAGCAAGCTTTTTCATAATCAAACCGGTTCCATGGGCAACCTTTAGGTAATATATAAAAGGCAAAACAACTTGCGCTTCAATATATGTATATTTAGAAATAAAATAATATTACTCTCAAATCTTTTACCATAGGCAGGTGAACTTAGGAGTCTACCTAACACACTCGGCTTCTGTGCATGAAAGCAGACATACGAGGATATAGGAACACACTCACTTAGATCACCTCTTAGCCTTTATTGTGATAAAA
>JAHPZR010004883.1:27500-29585 GCA_019787425.1 Platygyra sinensis
AGTTTTCTTTAATAACAAACGAATCAGTAGTACTCTGACTTAAGAGGCTTGATCAGATTAATTAAAATATTATTGCTAAACATTTGCACAAAGCTCTTTCGATGAATACTATTCAAACCCAGGCAATCCAATATCGTTGATGATCTTGAAATCACTCTGTAGTCATGTAAATTCTCAATCTTTGCTTCGCCGCAAAAGAAGTCCTTGTCTTTCTTAAGTTATGAAACTTCCCCAAAAGGAAGATTTCTTAAGCCTCGTCAACCACTCTGGTGGAATTTGAAAATAGAGGTTTCACTTTGTAACCAAATATTGTCTGTCCACAATACGCCGGTAATTCACATGATTATCATAGCGTCATTAAAATATTTTCCGTCCACAGTAAAACACAAGGCCGGCGTTTTCAAATCCCTAACCGTACAAATGAAGCTACTTTTTCAAATTCCTCTGGCGCAATGTGAACCGAACCTAAAAGAACGTTGCACAGAACAGGCGACAAGATTTCGACAAACTTAGGAGCTGTTTTGTTTTTGCATGTGCAGTTCGAACGTGACAGAGAAGGACTAAAGAGATGGACCTTTTAATTATTATCAATATATCGGCTGAAACTCCCTTAACTAATCCGTTCATGATCTATCTGTCACAATACAGATAAAACAGAATCTAGACTGGCTTGAGAAACAAAAAGCTGTAAACCTGAAAATTCAACACAATTTACATTAGCCCTAGAACTCACGACTATTTTGGGCCAATTTCGGCTATATAACAATTATTCCATGAGCCCGCGTTGGATCTGAAGTGATAAAATAACCAACGAACGCGTAGCGCGAGTTGGTTATAATCACTTCATATCCAACAAGGGCGAATGGAATAACTGTTTTAGTAAATTCTCAAACCGGGTTTTGCCGCCGATTTTTATTTCCACAATTGTACAAAGCGAAAAATTTCAAACTTGGCCCACTATTTTCCATATGACGTAAAACTCCGACTATTGGCTCATAGTCGGAGTTTTTTAGCCAATCAAAAAGCTAGAAATGCAATAATCGGAGCTGAGATTTACTAATAAATTATTTATTCAACTTTCATACACTGTACGAATTCCGATTCCTCTGGTTGGCCTGATTTGTGCCACGTGACACTGGGTTGTGACGAAACAACCTCCTTGACGTCATTATCGTGGTGTAATAGCCGTGGTGTAAATTCTATACACACTGTCATTACACCATGGCTTCGGCTGACTCAAAGTTTGACGATTTTTGTTTTTGCAGTGCATTCAATTTGAATAATAAAAATGTTGACGCACTCATTGCTCGTGAATCATCGGGATTTGCCTGCACTCGTTCACTAAACAATGAAACTCGAAATTTTCAATACCGCACTCGGCGGCCTCGTGCGGTAATTGCAAATTTCTCGTTCATTGTAGTGAAACTCGTGCAGGTAAATCCCGATAATTCACTCGCTGAGTGCGTTAACCTGTAAATATATCATGTTTCCTCTGGGCATATTTTTGTAATCGTGTCTTTCAAACTTGTGGTGGAATTAAACGATCACTGAGAAACCAGTCTAATTATTTTTAATTAATGCTCCAAACATTTAAGTCATTTGAACAATAATTGAAGCCTTGAAATTCAGGGTTAATCCAGAAGGAAAAATCATTTAAGAGAGAATGTCCACTAGGACCGAGCCATTTCGAAAACATGTGGCACATCATGAAAAATCAAAATTTTTCATATTCTTCCCAGAGATAGCCTATGGTAAGCCTAGAAACGTGTTTTGAATTTTTTTCTTGAAATATTTTTTTTAAACCCGCCAAAAAATCAAAAAATCCGTTGCGGTCCCCACCGTCTGGTCAAAAACACGCCAAAACTCAGTGATTAATACCTAATCATAAACTTCGCTCTGTTTAATCCCCATCAAAATAACACTCCAGTTTGAACCTATAAATTTATTTTTGAGGAGTTTACAAGTCTTTTGAGGCCAATTATACTTCTGTGGGTTATTTTCAAGGTCACGAAGAGCCGCTAAAATCAGTAAAATTCACTTCCTAAAAATTCTTAATGTGTTGCTACAGGAAATCCAATAATTGGA